>OMNN01026304.1:0-23347 GCA_900302755.1 Chromis chromis
CCTCCACACTGCACTTCCCTGGTTCCCCAGCAATACACTGGCCAAGTGTTAAGTAGTTCGAATGAACCATTGTAGAGAAAAGCAAAGAACAGACACACACACACACACACACACACACACACACACACACACTCAACACTAAGAAAATAAGCAATACTTCATCACTTCAGTTTTATAGTACTACCTTAGTAGTAAGATAAGTGATACTGTAGCCCTGTTATTTCCAGTAAAGAGGAAACTCCTGGTGTTGACACTGGAAAATGTCTTTGTGGCTAGAATGTAAATTTAGCACTTGAGCCAAGTTTGTACTTCATTATTGTGAAGTCACAGATCATGTTGTAGCAGTCTGTTGCTGAGGCTGATTTCAGTTTCTCTTCCTGTTCTTACTCTTCTCTTTCAGTATTGACTGTAGCGCAACTGACTTCTGAAAAAGCCGTGATTAATTAGTCATAACAAATCAACAGAGGCATGTGTTTGTCTTCAGTCTACATTTATTTACAGCTATAGAATTACTAAAACCTTGAGAGGTCTTTAATGGACAGAAAGCATAGTGTTTTTTCTTTAACTTGGAATAATGGAGCTAGCTGAATATTGCAGAGACCTTAGAGAGACAAAGTGTAAAATACCTGTAATGCAGTGAAAATGATAATGCCTTTAGTTCATTATTTCTTCATAAGACTGCTTGTACTCTTGCTATATTATTCTCTTATTGTATTTAGTATCTTTTATCCTTTTCTAGCCTGACCAGGGACAAAGACTGCAAATTAGCTGAAGCTAGACATCTTGTATACATCGCATTTTTCACTCTTTCTGGCAATGTTGTATGTATCGTCCCTGTTAAATAAACATTAAAATAAAATAAAATGACATGTTTACCAGAAATTGAAAGCCAAAAATGTCTATTCCTGGTGAAGTAATGGTTGAGTGACTGGTGTTGCTCAACAGTCCTGTCAAATGCCAACAGATATGCAGTATAGTAATGCTGTACTATGGGACAATATAAATCTTTCTTACAGCTAAATTTACACCAAACCTTGAACATTGTCTTCATCTCTCTAGGTTTGTGTTCAATAAGAGGTCAGTGGGCAGCACTCATTCCTCCCATGGCAACCTGTCGCAGGCATCAATCACCTCTTGTGACGTGCTAAGCGGAGATGAGGTGGACAATCCCCCACATCGACCTGCAAAGATTAGTGAGCGAAGGTCCATCAGCAGCACAGACATACAAGGTACATATTCCAACGCGCATGTGAGTTTCAGTATGTACTATTTTTGAAACAAGCCCAGAATGATTGGTACTGTTGCTGGAGGTCGGATGGCTCACAGCAGTCTATGGGTTCAGTAAGCCTTCAAACATACCTGGATTTTCGTATGAGCCACTCAGGGACTTAACCGATGTTCTGAGTCATGGAAATGTTCTCAGGACTGAAGTGAGAACAGTTGGGGTTGTGTGCTGGTTACTCATCACAAGGCTGGAATATCTGTGTGGCTGCTTGTTTCTGAAAATAACTGAAACTGATGCTAACAATATCTCTAAACCAACAGATGTCATTTAGCTGCATCTGTTGTTATTCTGTCTTTGTGTGACCAGCGGTCTGTATGTGTTTTTGCAGCACTGAGAAGCCAAGCTCCACTGAGAGCCTGGGCCTCCAGTAGTCAGGGGAGCCAGGGTGGGATGTGTAGTGACTCAGAGAGCGCTGGAGGCAGCAGTGAGTCCAGGTCCATTGACTCCCCTACTGCCAGTCCAGGTAAGAGGATTTTACATTACATTGTTTTTGTACATTTATTAAAGTACTGGACGATATTTACACATGAAAATCATGAAGACATGTGCCTGGGAAATGAAACATTTGTGTAGATCAATAAATATTTTTTGTGAAAAAGACATTTACGATATTTAAGTGAGAAGAACAGAAACAAAGTTAAAGATCCAATCATAATGTATGGATTCTTATTCTGATCTTTTTTAGTGTAATTTCCTCACTGCATACTGGAAACACACCTCTCTCCTCTTAGTGTTGTTACTTATGAAACTCCTTGCCACAATGTAAAGCTATGAAATATTTAACACTAAATATAGACACGACTTTAATTTCTTTGTGCAGGTGACTTCAAGCGAAGGCTGCCCAGAACTCCTTCCACTGGGACCATGTCCTCTGCTGATGATTTGGATGAGAGGGAGCCACCATCCCCCTCAGACAATGGTGAGAAGTGTCTGTTTGTGTGTGTTTTGTCTTTGTGTCTGTCCTTTGTGTATCATTTTCTGCTCAGGCAGGTTTATGCTCATGTGTATACACAGTTTGAGCTTGTGTCTACAGTAACAAAGCCAGTCAGTGTATCCATTTCTGTGACAGGGAAGTTGAGGAAAGGAAGGAGACATAGTCAGAGACTCTTGCATAATTTCAACAGCGTCATGCATAATACATAGCTTTATAGTACTAGTCTGTATCTGTTGTGGGTTTTTAATTATATTACATATTTTTACACTCAATGGACAGATGGAGGTCATGTTAAGCATATGGTCTTAAATGACACTTCATGTATCTGTGTTGACCTTTCCCAGTCAGTGTGTTTATGCTCTTATGGAGAACTGAAGTAGCTGAACAGGTCTTCTGTTTGACCTAAAATGTAATTGTGTGCTAAACTACATGACTAGGACTAGTCAGTGTACACATAAAATACTTGAACACCCTGTTCTATTTGTTTTACCCTAAGTATCAGATGTTTTTTTTGTTTTTTTTCATGATTTTGTCACACTTCAGAATTTTCTGAATTGGGCCTTGAATTATGTATGTGAATGTATGACTAAAATAAAATGAAAACTACCTCAAGCTACACTTTATGTAGTGCAGTGACCCCATTAAAATGCTGTAACATTTCTAATCACCTTTGTTTAAATTTTGCTGCTTGTCAGTGTCCCAACATAGATTCACTCAGCATGATGTCACCCTTCTAGTTGGTTACTTTCCTTATTAACTGCTCCAATTTTTAGGTCTGGCTGAGATGGTGACAGAGACAGCCAGCTCTCCTGGCCCCTTCCGGAATGCCCAGATGTCCAAAGCTGCTCAAACCCATAAGCTAAGAAAACTACGAGCCCCGTCTAAGTGCAGAGAGTGTGACAGTCTGGTCGTTTTCCACGGAGCCGAGTGTGAGGAGGTACATTACATATGCTCTTTCATTAGCTGTAGAAATGATAATGTGTAGTATTAAGAAAGCATTGAAGTCTCTGTAACTGTTTTAGACAACAAAACTAAGCATGAAGAAATCTGCCACTTCACTGTCTCCTTTCCTTTGCCAGTGCTCCCTGGCCTGCCATAAGAAGTGTCTGGAGACACTTGCTATCCAGTGTGGTCACAAAAAGCTACAAGGCAGACTCCACCTGTTTGGTATCGACTTTGCCCAAGCAGCAAAGAACAGCTCAGATGGCATCCCCTTTATAATAAAGAAGTGCACATCTGAGATTGAGAGTCGAGCCCTCAACATCAAGGCAAGTATTTTTTATGATTCATGTAGTGGAGTTGTTCAGATTCGTTATCTGATATCTTGTGTTGCAGTTGTTTTTCCAGCTATGAAAGTTATTATGTTACTTTAAATACCATAGTTTGGTTTATATATGTGTCTGTGATTCTATGTTATATTAAAAATGTCCTGGACTGTTTACTTCTTTAATTCTCACAGGGAATTTATCGTGTGAACGGTGCCAAGTCACGCGTCGAGAAGCTCTGTCAGGCATTTGAAAATGGAAAGGACTTGGTTGAGCTGTCTGAACTCTCACCTCACGACATCAGCAATGTCCTCAAACTCTACTTGAGACAGGTGGGTCTTAAATTCTAACTTAGCAGTCAGACGGTTATTGATTAGTGTGTAACTTCTGTTGTGTATTTACATAATGTGGTATGTAGTACTGCACAAGTAAACTGAATCAACGTTAAGTTAAACTGATCTTATAAGTTTTACTCTGATGTAATTGTACCTGATTGAATTGAAAAAAGGT
The DNA here is from genome assembly GCA_900302755.1 of Chromis chromis. Taxonomy (NCBI): domain Eukaryota; kingdom Metazoa; phylum Chordata; class Actinopteri; family Pomacentridae; genus Chromis; species Chromis chromis. Next base: position 3,995 of record OMNN01026304.1, read on the forward strand.
AAGGACATAAAACATTGCTGTTTCACTCAGTTACCAGAGCCATTGATCCAATATCGATTCTACAATGACTTCATCGGCTTGGCCAAAGAGTGCCAGAGGGTGATTGTGGAGGAGGCTGATAAACCTCAGAGCCCCCAGCCAGGAGAGAAAGGTGGGCCAAGCATCCAGATGACCAGAGTCATTTTTAAGATCAGAGACCTACTCTGCCAGCTGCCTGCAGCCAACTACAGGACTCTGCGCTACCTTATTGCACATCTCAACAGGTAAGGGCTCTAAACTAAAACCCAGGGCTGTTTCATTGTAGGGGCGCTCTTCACACATACAAACTTCCTCAGAACACACAGAGGAAACAGAGACTTCCTTATATCACAGAGGAAGCAGCAGAACATAAAAAGTCTCATTTAACAGATTTTCAAATCTGACACCAGAGCCAATATTTGTGAAAATAATTTTCTCTACTTACATTTATATTTCACAAATTCTTAGTCTATGGATTACAAGTTTTTATTTTACTTAATTGTATTTGCAAGAGTAACTGTAGGATTTTAGAGCATCACATAACAGAAAAGGACATTTGATTAGTTAGTAGCTTCCTGAAGCAGGTTTAATATTTCTTTAAAGAGTCTTGCTATCAAAGGTGCTTCAGTAAAACCTTTGCTTACACCTTTTTTGGGCAACACCCTTTGCTTAAATTTAAATGTAATAATTTGGCCACTACTGCTCTGCTCTCTGTCTCTAATTGTGACTTGGTCTACCATTCCTCAAAACCCAGACCAAAATACTTGAACAATACCCCCAAAAAGAGATTAAACTCATCATTACTCTTCCTACCACAGAGTCGCTGAGCAGGCAGAGGAGAACAAGATGACTGCAAGTAACCTTGGCATTATATTCGGCCCCACACTGGTGAAGCCACGACAGACGGATGCCGAGGTGTCCCTGTCCTCCCTGGTGGACTACCCCTACCAGGCACTGATGGTGGAGCTGCTGGTGCGAAACTTCCAGACGGTCTTTGATGTGTCTCGTCCACCTGTTTGCGACATTTCCACCGCTGGCCAGGCATCCCCCAAACTCCCCCCGCAAGAGAAGGTGAGGCAGCTTGGCAGACACTCTACCTCCCTGATGGACATCAAAGAAGTGAGTTGCATTTGAGTCGTATTGTTCAGAATGTGACTATAGCTAGAGTATGAGCAACTAAGCGAGATAATCTTCTGCCTCACAGGTAAAGTATACACTAAGTAAGAGAGTAAGAGATGTGCAAAGTTACTGACTACTATTCTACCTTACATTTGGTAAAAAAAGAACTGTTGGTGAACCAGTGCCACAATGTACTGGTTCATTAACAGGATGTCAGTGTTAATATGATCCAGCTTTAACAGTAATACAGTGGATTTATCATTTTCATGAGCTCTGCAGCCCACATACTTCATTTAAAAAGTTGAACTTAAGTGAGACTTAAGTGAGTATGACAAAATAAAAATAACAAATGTATGCAAATCCTTTCATATAATGAGTCTACTGGGCTTGTGGGGAGATAACCATCTAAAGTAGTGGATGAACACTTCCTTTTCCCACTGCTCTAAACCAAACAATATTTTATTGGTGGGATATTTGCCATCTTACATTGTACTACTGGAGATATGACAGGATAATGTGGTTCCTGGCTCTAGATAAAATGCAGTAGGAGTTTAGTTTTTAGTAATGCTGCAATTGTAATCTGATTGTTAATTATGCCCCTTTCAGAGTGCCAAAGTGTACAAAAGATACTCGTCAGTAATACCATCCTCGCACATCCTGGATGAGATGCAGGAGGCCCAACCAGGAAGAGACAGACCAGAGGTCTCTGCCTCGGACAGACTCAATGGAATCCCGGCTTCTAGTGGAGAAGTTCAAAGGTCAAACCTAGTGTTTGGCCGTCCCAGCACCATCACGGCACCAAAGGTCCAGCTACGCACCCAGCGCGCCAGACATGTATCTCGACCAATCAGCATGCCGCTGGAGCGCCTGCCCACCCCTGCTCAGATCAGTGAGAGGAATAATCGAAACACTGCTGATAATGTTGATGCAGGCTCTGCTGAGCGTGACACCATCACTGAAACTATACAGGAGATACCAGAGCCAGAGAAGGCGCGCCAGAGTGGTTCATCCAGGGTTAGCACCTACTACATCACTCCTTTTATTGACACTCAGACTATGCAGCGGAGAACGTGGGACAGGAAGTACAAGCACTATGATGTTACACCCAGGACCGCTATGATAGTAGCCAACCTGCCATCTGCTAGCTCTGGAGTCCAGCCTGTAAAGGCAACAGTCCCTGTCACTGCTGGCCCAAGTGTAACCGCTGCCTCTGCGGTCCCTACCACGAGTAGTGTTACCACCATGTTCTCCAGAAACGCCTACACAATGCCAGTCAAGCCTGTTTGGACTTCTAAAAGGGAAAATGACACAGAAAATTCAGTCAGTGAGAATAGCAGCTCACCAAACCTACTAACTCTCAGGGCACCAAGGACTCTGCAGCCTCCTCCTGGAACTTTCTACAAGCCCCCTGTTTCCATTATTAGCAGAGCCAGGACACTTCCAAGCTGGACTACTACAGTAACCACTATCACCACCACCACCAGCACCTCCTCACTTGCCCCCACCAGCCATACCCAAGCAGTCTCCCCGTCCCCTGCCCTTACAAGCCCCACACAGACACAGCTCCAGTCACAGGACTCCACTGACAGCGCCATTGACCCTGGGGTCTCGACTTCTGAAACCCTTTCCCCGTCCCAGTCTCCACCCCCCAGCAGCCCTGACGACCTCAGCCCTACTGAGACGAAACCTATCTACCAAAGACTGCGACCAAGGCGGCTGCAGGAGCTCGAACACAGAGAGGCTCATTTTGTCTGACACCAAAAAAACCTATAATGTCTGTAAATATCAATGTATCTGTGCCATAGTGTATACTGGGGCAAACATGGTTCTCAACAATCTGAGAATGGGAGGAAGAGTAGCCCTGTGAAAATAAACCATGAAAGTGTTATAAGTACTAATATATTCAATTTTACATGTTAAAGTCATGGTGGTTGGTCGAAGCATTCAAAGCAAGCCAATACTGCCACATGTTCTGAATGAAAACAATGCATGTCTTTTTATGCCAAAGAAAATTTGCCAACCACAAAATGGATTCCTGTCTGTAAAGAACTATAAGCCTATCACTTTTCTTGTTTTATGTTTCATTTGTTACAAAAGTCAATTTTACATGCCTTTAATTTTAAATCTGGTTTAATTCTGTATTTTATTTCACAAGGAATAGATGGAAGTATTCTTAACACGAGGTTCTTAATTATAAACGATTCAGCCTTTTTACCTTTAAATGTGTCCATGGAAGCCTGCGTGTGATTGGTACATGTCGTCTCAGTATGTAAACCATATGTATCTGTTTACATTTTTTATATCCATTCATATATACTCCATGCTCGTCACAACACGTTTGTGTCATTCCATTATTGTGACTATACAGAAGAAAAATGACATGCAATAGTTCTTGCTGCAAATTAAAGTTTTATTTTAAACGGTTATTTCTTTTCTGATTGTTTCTTTTTCATTTCCATTCAATGCCTCAGAAATGTTTAACTTAATAAAACTTGAAACTGTGATTTTCTTTTCCCCCCCATTGAACTTAGTTGTATTAATCAACTAAAATGTCGGCTGTGTTCTTGTGTTTGTGTTTCAAAGAACTAGGGTTACATCTCCTGCATTTTTGGCATTTTTTCTCTGCAGTAGTCATAAGTTTATGTATTATTTATAATAACTGTTACATAGCTCATTTAATTTTTTCAGTGTCCTTGTAATTATTAAGATTTTTGGCTTTGGCTAAATTGACAGTGGAGTGCCAGAGCCAGGCTTTTTCTTCAAATGACTTGTTTTGTTGCTACTAAAAGCCTGGAACTCGGGGTTATTCGATGTGCATTGCTAGAAGACAGAGAAAAGCTAAAAAATTATAGCATTCAAAAAGTTTTTGCCTGAAAATATGTACATTTTCCTTCAGCGCTGTAGACCCAAATCGACATTCTGTGCATTGTTTAGTTATATTATTTGGATTCTGTCAGGTTTATTTTTTGTTCTAATTTGCTGTATTTGACATGATCATGTTTTTGTCCAGGGCTAAACCTGCTATAGACATAGCTCACAGTAGGTTCAAGCAGTTTGAATGTGGTACTGTCAGGGCTTCATATTCTCCTCACCTAATTACCCGTGGCACCTGCTCCACCTTGTCAAGCTGGTCGGAGGAGTGAGCCATTTCAGACACATGCGACACAAAACTTGAAACAAACCCTCTTTCTCTGTTAGTCTGATCACTTCTTATACGACTAACTCCAAGTATTCATGTATTTCCCAGGTTGTTAGCCGACAGACATGCCTTCAGAGTGACGTGTAATGACTGTGAAGGTAAATCTCACTGAGGCATCTTTTCACAAACACACCTCACTCTCAGTATGGGACAGTATTTCTCCTCTCCACCGGGATCTTCATTCCCTCTTCAGCAGATATCCCCCTAATTCTGCCTCAAAATGGATGACTGTTGTCTTTTTTCTGCCTGCCCATGTTGAGCTGGGAGATTAGAGCAATCAGCTTAGGACTGCTGCTGACCTGCAGGCAGAGGAGAGTGAGTGGGCAGCTTGGAGTCATACGGAGCTCTTCTACCTTGCTTACGTTTTCCATTACTTCAGCTTGTTTGTGAACCTCTTTCTCTAGATGTTGGTCGACTTTTTGATTATTCCATAAGAGGTAAGCATCAGAATTTACTGCTTCAGTCTTTCTGTTGTGTTGGGTGATGGTGTAAGAGCTGACAGGTTTATGTTCGCTAATTACTGTTTGAGTTTTTTCTGTATTTAAATTCTAGCAGAAGGTTATGACAGATCCTTGTCATTGCTTTTGAAATGTTTCTATTGATTTTGGTATTTATACATTACTTATTTACATGCAGCAGGTTTTTGATGATGATAAGTGTATGCCATACACAATTTCTACATTTACTCTGCTCAGCTTATGTGAGGAAATTCTGTCACGTGTAATTACTGTTTGAGTAACGAGGGGATCTCAGAGAAGTCAGACACATAATGACAGCCTTGACTCTCCTGTTTTAGTCGTACAGTTGCCCCATTGTTTTTCTACACAAGTGTTTATGTCTCTGCATCCTCTGTCTGGCAGTCTGCAGTAATCTATTGGACATGTCACTCTGAACAAATTACTCTTCATGTTCAACATTCTCTGATGTTCCATCAGCACATAACCCCTAAATGCTATTGGCATTTGTTTTTTTCTCTTGTATTTCCAAATTGATTTCTTTCTTTTTTTTAGAATAAATCTGACTGACAGGGGACGTTGAAATTCTATTTATCATTCAGGTTTACAGTTTGACATCAAGATTATATGATCTTAATGCTAGTGTTTGATGCTAGTAGTTTTAATATTATACCAGCCTGTATTCCACCTGTGGGCATAGTCTGCCCTTTTGTCTTCAGATGCCCACACAATAAACTGGTAGAGATATGCTCAGGAGCACATCAGCAGTATGTGTGTGCTTTCCCAGAAGTGCTTTAAAGGATGGTCTGTCACGTCCACCTTAAACACATCCAAGTTAATTCTAAAGCCAGGTGTAGTGAAGTTTAAGGAGAGGTCAGTTCAAATCCAAATCTAGCACAAAGTCAGTAGATTGCCACTAATAAATGTCTGCATGCCTTTCTTCATGGAGGGATACTTATTTGAATGCCTTTTGCTTTGATCAGTGAAATAGCATTGACAGTTGTATTAATATGTAGAAGTTTAAGTATCTTTAAAAAAAAAAAAAAAAAGATTGTGGAAATACATAGAAAAGTAAAACACATCTTTGCAAATGTTTTAGAGAATCATGGGAAAGCCAAGTCCAAATCTGGTATTAAACTAGGCACCTAGACTGAGATAAGGCAAGTGTTCTCAAAAACCAAATATAGAGACCAGAGTACAAAACCCCTGGCTCCTTCTGGTCACCAGTAATGTGATCTAGTTTGTCCGATGTCTTTATGTCATCACTAATGGAGTTGTGTTACCTGCAGGTTTATCACAGTCTGATGACCCCTTCTAGGGGTTGAGCTGCAAAGCGATGAAGACAGGCTCTCAGATCCGCCTGTTACTCTGGAAAAATTGGACTCTTCGCAAGAGACAGAAGGTAAAACTATTGAGGTTGGACAAAAGTTTAGAAACACTATTCAGCATAATGCACTCCAACACAACACTGCAAACTGCAGCCTTGGGAATTTGATTAGCATCAGTCTGACACAGCAGTCTTAACAAGAACTCGATGTATTAATGTTCAGACCTGGTGGCTTTACTTTGTGGCAGCTGTGTTCTGTTGTTTCTTGTGTTGTGGTCATTTGCTCTATATGACTGTTTCACCTGTTTCTGTCTAGATCCGCTTCCTGGTGGAGATCTGCTGGCCAGTGTTGTTATTCATTGGTCTGGTGTGGCTGAGAAAGGCCAACCCACTGTACCAACAGCATGAGTGTAAGAACAAACTCCTGACTAAGATCCATCAACAACATAAACTAGATCACCACCTGTATCACCTGGAGTCTTCATGGGAAGAATAACTCATGACAACCCTTTGGAAACACTAAATGAAATCACAATGCCTCACATGCCCTCTGTGTACTCTCTGTTTCTTCAGGTCATTTCCCTAACAAGGCTATGCCCTCAGCAGGGATTCTCCCCTGGATCCAGGGCATCATCTGCAACAGCAACAACCCGTGCTTCAGATATCCAACCCGGGGAGAGTCCCCAGGCGTTGTGTCCAACTATAACAACTCAGTGTAAGCATAACATCAGCACTTCTAAACCTCACTTTACCTTGGTTGTAATTGCTTGGTTTGTTTAAAATCATTTGTTTCTGACATTTAATTCAGTTTACTATTTCATTTTTTGGTTTACTCTAGATTGGCACGGTTCTATGTTGATGTCCAGGAGCTTCTGCTGGATGAGACGGAGGTCCAGCACCTCCACCGGCTTTGGAATGAAATGTCATCCTTATCAAACTTAATGGACACTTTACGCAATAACCCATCTGCAGTCTCAGGTAAAGGGCAAATGTGGTCAGACAGTAGAATAAGTTACCTATTTTTGAGTGTAGCCTTTTTGACGATGTAAGAGGAAAGGTCTTCAGATTTTTCCTTTAAAACGTTTATTATTGATTCTTAAATTAACCAGACGAAGCAATAGCTATTCTATAACATATCACAGCTACACACAGATACTCCAGGATAATGGTGTATAAACTCTTTAAACACTTTCCTCTGTTGGACCTATTATTTCCAGGTAGTGTTCACATTATTCTCCATTAACATGCAAAGAATTATTAATGGCTGGGCCTGAAGGCACTACAACAAGTATTATTCTCAATATTTCTTCCACTAAAATCAGCTTTACCTTTTCTCAGGGACATATGTACGCATTTCCTCCTGCTCACTGTTCTCTACCTGAAACACGACATTGCTGCTACTCTGTCTGAATGATTTCCTCCCAGCAGTTCAGTACCAGTCAGGTTAATATTGTTTTTTGGGGATCTGACCTTTCATTATTATCTCTGTTTATGATTTTCCGTTTAGGTCGTGGGCTTAAGATAGATGATATTCTGAAGGATGATGAAGTTCTTACGGCCTTCCTGTTAAGAGATGCCAGCCTCTCGGAATCTATTGTTTACCAGCTCGTCAATGCACAACTACGACTTGAACAGGTGCTGTTTAGACTGATACTGGGTCATCTTGGCTTCAATATAGTGGTCAAGATTATTTTTTGTAGTACATCTCAATGTTATAAACACACATTGAAAAAAATAAGTGTTTCTTAAGCTTTTGCAATGAATCTTTGAAATATACACCACTGAAACTATTTTTTATTACACATTCAAGAATTTTCATCCTTTATTTTCACATCGTCTAGTTTGCATATGGTGTCCCAGACCTGCAGCTGAAAGACATAGCATGCAGTCAGGCCCTGCTGGAGCGCTTTATCATCTTCCCCAGTCGTATGGGACTCCACGGGGTTCGCAACGCCATGTGTGCTCTCAGCCAGCAGCGGCTGCAGAGGATTGAAGACATCCTCTATGCCAACCTGGACTTCTTCAAGATCTTCAAACTGGTTAGTTGAAAGTGCTTCACACAAGTACTCAACAACAGGTTATCACACATATTTATTAAAAAATACAGTGGGACGTCATACCACAAAGTGATGGTCCTGTATGTCAAATGACCTATCTGTTCCTCTCTGTTCTTTTTAAAAAAAAAAGATTTATTTTTGGCCTTTATTAGATAGGACAGTGGATAGAGTTGGAAACAGGAGAGAGTGGGGAAGAACATGCGGTAAACACCTGAGGTCGGAATCGAACCCAGGACAGCCGCTACGCCTTAGCACTTGGGTCACGCGACATAACCGTTAGGCTATCGGGGCACCCCCTCTCTGTTCTTACTCCCTGGCCTTTCTGTGTTTCCTTGGTTAGAGTTGTGTTAGGATATTGTTTTTCCATTGAATGACCCGTTACTGTTGCTACTTTAACATCCTCTGAAGGTTTTAGTTATGCAGGACATGTGCTGTCCCTCGTCTTGACTCGCGGTCTGTTTTGTGATGACTTAGTCTGCAGTAACTTCTGTGACTTCTCAGAATTGTTCTGGGAATTGTATTTTCATGAATGTACAGGTTAAGCACTTGAATAGGCAAGTTAATAAAGCCTTAAAAGCATTTCACACTGTAAGCGTCTGGTATATTCCTAGCTCATGCCAGCAGGGATACATGTGTTTCCAGCCTCAGGCATCGCTTATCCTATCACACAATCTTAAGGTTACACATTGTTTTCTACATATACTTTAGTAGTATTTACTACTATCTATGTCAGACACATTCACTTTGAACTCTTGAAGAATGCAGATTGCCAGTAAACGCATGTAACCAGTCTTTTACAGCTACTGGTCTACAGGATTCTTATCTGGACTTTTTTTTATATTAGCAACTGTATCAGTACTAAGGATTTACATTGGACGTGGTTCTTGTGATGGCAAAGCTATCAGTACTGGGTTGTGCACATTTTAATTTAAATTATGATATGACTGTTGGTTCTGTGTACAAGTTTGTGGTGTGTGTAATATAGTATCTGACTGTAGCTAGCAGGTGACTCACCCTGTCACTGGCTTTATCTGGGGCTTGGAATAAGCATGGGCTCTGTTTCAAACAGTTTACATATGTATTTATTAAAAGCAAGAATCACAGAGACAGAAAAACAGCCTCTTTAAATGATGCCTTTGGTCATCTGTCATCCTTTTAGTTTATTAAAGAAAAATATTTATTATTATGATATTTCACCTTTATGAGGCAGCTCTACCTCGACAAATCTTACAGAAGAAAAAGGAAGATAAGAGTAATGTCACACAAAAGCAGCTACAAACGACACTATGTTTAAACCCTTCCCTTTGACCCTAGTTTCTTTACTATTTGTGTGCATTCAGGTAAAGTCAGGTGACTGGCTCAGGGAGTTCACATGGCATTATCCGTCTTGGCCTGTTTCTCTAATGGGCTTAGCTTGGGCCTCCCTACAGCCTGTGAGGTTCTCTGTAAGACAAGATGCTACGCCTCATATAAATACATTACCAACATGTGCCTGTGTAAAGAGTTAAGCCAACATAGTCGGCACACTGGACAAACTCGACTGTAGGACTGAAAAAGTGGGACAGGCTTTAATGTGTCTTTCTTGAAGTCATAGCAATTGCGATAAACAAGAAGTTAATGTAAGTGGTTTGTAAATGAGGTCCCCAATGAAACAACACTGACAACAACAAACTATAACTGACATCTCTTTCTTATTTATTAGTGAGTATTTATTCCCTTCTGTTTTTTAATAGTGCTTTTGTATATTTAGTGGTCCAAATTAATTTTGTGTGTGACGTAGCTTTTTGGAATGCAACCCTGGTTGGTTGGTCCAGACGTCCAGACTGAAATACCTCACCATCTGCTGATTGGATTATTATTTAATTCTGTACATTCTGGAGAATCCCAATGAGACTGAAATGTCTCAACAATTATTTGCTATGACATTTTGTGCACATGTTCATTTTCCCTCTGGATTAATTGCAACAAATTTGTTGATCAAAATGTAATAGTAATTGTTTATACTGTGAGCAGAGCCGGCCCTACCCAATGTGGTGCCCTTGGCCACATTTTACATGGCCCCCCCTCCATCGGCGATTTACATACGCTTACAAAAGAAATCCAATAGCATTGTTTTATAGTAATATTAATTGGGCATTGCTTTACATTTGAATCAGTGTGAGTTTTTCCATTTTAAGAGTTAATAGTAATAACTAATTTTGATATAATTATATTGAAGGAGAAATGTTTCCCGATTGTGTGGCGGCCCCTGGAGGCCATGGTGCCCTTAGCATTTGCCTATATTTTTATAATGGGCTTAATGTGACTGTGAGTGTAGCTAAAAGTGCCTCACATTAATTAAAGTAAGAAAAAATATGAAAATAACAGTAATTAAACATTAGACAATAAAACTGATACCAGTAAATTACACGAAACTGTGTAAAAAACCACATAAATGAAAGCCTAAAAAGACTCCTTTCAAGGTTTCATTTGTCTAGTGAATCTTGGACCTCCTATATAAAGCTGTTGTAAAAGGCAAGGGCACTTAATGCAGGCCAGAAATTTGAATTTGTCAAATACTTTAGCCGTATATTCAGTGTCTTGTTTTTAAAGTTTTGTTTTTCATCTATATACATGTTCAGAAATATTCTTTAAATGCAATAGAACAAAAGGTTGACAAATCCAGTACAGCCGATCGCACACTACTGTTCACTGCTACTACTATTACACTACTATAATTATGAACCTTTTGTTGACATTTTTCAGTAAATATTAGAGAAACATGACAGATAAACAACTTCTTGACAGCTTCATACACTGGTATTAGTAGTACAGGGCCACCGTAGGGAGGACCTTTGCATTTAACCCATTAGCTACATTAAGGTTAAAGCCCATTACCACACTGACCTCTTCATTGTAACAACTTTCCTCCCCTCATTGCGCTCTTGACTCATTTCTCCGATCAGCCTCTGAATACCCTCCCTTCCTATTCCCTCGCTTTCTCTCTTTCCCTCTCACCATACTGCCTCCCTCCTTCCTTTGTTCATCGAAATGCAGGCACAAGGAATGTGAGAGGAAGGATATCTCATGAGTGTGTTTGTCTTGGCGCTAAGCGTTTCCTTACCCTCAGCACTCTGCCCTGACCAGGCGTTTTCCAACACCTACTGCTAATGGTTTCTTAAGAACATAAATTGAGTGAAGGAGATTTAGAGGAATAATGTCAGTGTGGGCCCATATCAAACACCGGATGGATCTCAAGCATATCAAGGTTCATCAAAGGACATTGTGCCTTTATAGATACATGTTAGATCCAAAATGTGTGGAAAAAAAAGACTGGATTGGATAGTTTGATGTGGTTTTGCCAAGTAGGCTGCTAATTCCTGTAAAGAAAGTGAGCAAATGGTTTCCTTTCGTAGTAACAAACACTTCCTGGAAGTTTCCAGTGCTTTAAGGTTGTTGTTTACTTAGTTTCTTGCTACACATGAATGTCTAAAGCAATCATGGGACATGAAGTCCAAACAGCACAGGTGGTTTGGACACAAAAGAACAAAGGGCTAGTTGTGTTTAAATGTCTTTCTCCATATTCATCTTGTTTTATTCTATATGAATATTCTTCTCTAATGCGTCTTGTGACTTTGTTTCCTCAGATGCCTAAGGTTTTGAACAGCAGCTCCGAGGGGATTGACCTGCACTTCTGGGGTCGGGTTCTTAAAGCAGCATCGGAGAAGATCCAACTTGTAAGTGCCACAAAGACCATCAATCCCTTCCACTCCCGCTCCTCCACACTCCTCTCCTTCTCAGTCCTGCAGGATCACAGGCATTAGTATTTTTAGTCCTGCAGGAAACCCGCCTCTTCCGCTGCTCCCTGTTCACAGAGGAGGCTGAGTGATGGGCTCAACAATGTTGGGGTTACATGCGTGTGTTAACAACCTACATGTGTAAGTGTGCAAGTGCTGATATGTCTCTGTAAGCTGAGATAAGTGTGTGAGGCTGTGTGTATGCACATTCATGCATGGTGCATGCATGCGTCTGTGCAGGTGCATGTATTATTAATGAATACAGGCAAAATACAAATCACAATGGAATACAAAAGTAATGGAATGTAACTGAAGATACTACTGTTGATGTTGTAGAGAATTTGAACAAGATGGTATACAGTATAGGCGGCACGGTGCTGCGGTGGTTAGCACTGTCGCCTGTCTCCTGGGCCAGTTTCCTGGGTTTGAATCCCAGCCTTGGGTCTTTCTGTGTGGAGTCTGCATGTTCTCCCTGTGCCTGTGTGGGTTCTCACTGGTTGATCTGGCTTCCTCCCACAGTCCAAAGACATGCTGAGGTTAATTGGTGATTCTAGATTGTCTGTAGGTGTGAATGTGAGTGTCTACATGATGGACTGGCGACCTGTCCATGGTGAACCCTGCCTTCACCCTAAGTCAGCTTAGATAGACTCCAGCCCCCTGCGACCCTACAGAGGATAAAGTGGTGTATAGTTAATGGATGGATGGATGGTATACAGTATGAGAATAATGGAGAGAAATAGCCAGAATAGAAATGAATAGATTAAATATATACAGTGGAGAAATAAAACAGAATACAATACAATAGACATTGAAAAGAGATCTACCATAACAGAACACATTAGAATAAATATTAGATTTACTTAGTTAAGGAGATACTAAAACATAGAATAGGATACATGTATAGGAGAACCTAGAAAATGGAACAGAAATTATAGCGAATAGATACTGAAGAAAAATACAACACAACACAATAGAATAAACCAGATAGATCCTTGCATATGAATGTATTCATGTGTATGTGTGTTTAGGAATTTGATCTCTACTGTGTGGTACACACACACACACACACAAATGACTGAGATGTGTGTTTCAGCACGTTCACTGCATGTCCCAAGGGGCAAGTGTATCCCATCGTCACCTTAGCCAGGGGTGAAAAAAGAAAGAGAGGGGTGGGAGGCAAGGGAGAGAGAGAGAGAGAGAGAGAGAGAGAGAGAGAGAGGGACATTCCTTTGAGGTGACACATCCTGAAGGTGGGACCTTAGTATCACCGTGGTGACAGAAAGGCGAGCCAAATGCTCTCATTACCCACCTTTCCTTCCTTTCAGTTCAGTCTGTGTGTGTGTGTGTGTGTGTATGTGAAATAATAAATAAGAAAATGGAAAAAGACGAAGCGTGTGCATACGTGTGCATATTCACACGTAAAGGTTTGCTCTGAGTGGGCGACATAAAAGAGTAATGAGTCATTCCAATCAGAGACCTCTGCTAGTGACGCTGACGTTTAAATTCATTATAGGTTGGTTTCTGTTTATATCTTTGGAGCAATGTCATACTATCCCCACTAACAAAACCCACTCAAACATAACACTATAACTATTGCCAACCTCCTCCATATATTATTAGAGAGGAAATGGTACATAGTGAGGAGATCTGCACTTGTATGAAGCTATTTTTGTTCTGTCAATAGGAGGATATTTAGTCCACCCTTTGACTATCCCTGCATAGCGTTGTTATGTGTGCAGAGGCGTCTCTCCAACATGTTTGCTTATCTTTCAAACAACTGTTTTCTCATCATCATTTATGTTATGAAATGTTCAGGGTATGAGTGAATATGAGGAACATAAATATCCCTGCCTTGTATATAATTATTTGGTAAAGGTCAAATAGCTCCAAAAGAATTGTTTCCACCTCCCAGTCATACCTCACATGCATTCGTCCTGTTGGAGGTTTGATAAGATTTGGTCTTGCCTGGCAGGACTGAAGCCCAGACATAGGTCAAAGAATATTAAAGTTGGTTGACAACTGGTTTGGGTCAGAGGGGGAGCACATACAGTAACCCATCTGGTGTTGATGTGTCTGCTGTATACCAGACCTATGTCAAGTCACTTTTGAAAATGAAATGTGGTTGCTGGTATTTTTGGTGTCATCACATCATTAGAAACGGACAATGAGACTTAAAGACTTACAAGAAACTTTATTTAACATAAAATGCATATTATTTTAGTAAAACTACATCTTTCTAGCTCTGTGTGACTATGGCCATTCACCTTGTACAGTGAATACCAACAGCTATCTCAGAAAAATGTTTCAATTTAAGCTGACACAGTTTTTAGATTGATCTTTTTGTAAAGCTGTAGTGCACCAATCCTTTGGGATGTTGGCTGCTCAGTGAGCTTGCTACTTACTGTGGCTCAGGTGGTAGAGAGGGTTGTCCACTGATCGCAAGGTTGGCGGTTTGATCCATGGCCATGCTGAAGTGTCCTTGGGCAGGACACTGAACCCCAAATTACTCCCGATGGCAGGCAGGCACCTTGCATGGCAGCTCTGTCGCCATTGGTGTGTGTGAATGGGTGAATGCAAAACACACTGTAAAGCACAGAACATTTACCATTTAATAATGAGAACACGTTAAAAAAAAAAGTGTCCGTTGCTAACACACGAGTGTATTTTACATAGAGTTGATTCAAAATAGGTAATTTACCATTTTCAAATTGCAATGCCAGTTTTTATGAGGTTGTTCTGATTCTTAATCTGCAATATTGTATATTATGGGAGGGACAGCCATGATGTTTTGTCCAGAGTTCAGACATTCATTGTCCCCAGATGATCTCCTGACGTCTCTGCTTCTCCTCTAGTACTTTGTGATTAGTGCTAATTAGCAAATGTTGTCATTTGAGAATGCTAGCATGCTAATATTAGCCTTTAGGCCAAACCACTGTTGGGCCTAAGTATAGCATTGTAGAGCCATATGACTGTAGAGTGTAGATAGTTGCTTAGTGGTGTTGACTGAATCCTCATTGTGAGAAGGCCCTTGCCTTTGAGTCGCAGTCCTGATCCTGTTTGTGGTAAACTTTGTTCTTCCCATGTATTAAGGAAATGCAAAATTCAAACAAGCATTTGTGCTTTAGCCCTGTGACACACACACAAACTGAAGATGGGATTAGTAACCCAAAGAGAGATGCTGTAGGTTGCTAAAGAGCATGAGTTAAGTCTTAAAAATAACCAGGTTATTGCAGGTGAGCACAGAGAAAATCTCTTTACACTGGGCCTCTCTGTGTCTTGCACAGCTGATGGAGCGGGAGAGCTCTCAGGAGCTCCTGAAGGTTGTGTCCGTTCTGTTCCGAGCTGGAGGTCCTCCCTCCTTCACCCAGTTGATGTCCAGTGTGTCAAGCCTCTTCTGTGGATATCCAGAGGGAGGAGGCTCTAGGGTCCTGTCCTTTAACTGGTATGAAGACAACAACTACAAGGTGTTTCTGGGGGTCAACGGCACCAAAAACCGCAACTATGTCTATGATGACTCTGCCAGTAAGTAAAGACTTTGGACTGCTGTGTAAGTGTCCCAATTCCATTTTATTTACTGTACTTTATGGTATGTACCTTACACTTAAAGTATTCTAACAGTATTTTGCACATACTACAAGAAAATGTGTTTATTGTATAGGTTTTTCTTAATGATCGTCAAAAGATAGTTGTTATGCAGCTATAAACGCTCCCAGTTTTTCAGAGCACTTTAAATTAAAGAATAAGACTGAAAGTTTGTGATTGACCTTCATAACAGTGGTTAAGAATACAATAATGCTAAAAGCTTCATTTAGTGGCTTTTTGGGGGATCATACTGTTTCATCATCATTATGGAGTTTTCCTTGCTGTTCTGGACAAGAAGTGATGACAAGAAGCTGCTGTAGCTAAACTGTGTAATTCATCCCCTGTCAATTAAACTTCACAAAAAGAGGAAAAACAGTTTTTGCCAAGATGTGCTTTACTTTATTCTTTTAGTTATTTATTTCCTTGAGCTGTCTCGCTACTTTTCACATGTAGTTTTACTTTTTCCAACTAGGTTTCCATTTTATAAAGTAGAAAAACACCAGTCTTTTAAAGAGGTTCATAGGGTGTTTGCTACATCAAATGCTGCTACAATTATACCAGAAAATTGATTGATAAATATTAGTGGGCCCCTTTTGCATATTTGCAATCTTTTACTGATGACTTAATTAACGGTTTCTGCATGGTGGACAGTTATGAGGAATATAAGAAAGAGTCATTATCTGAATCATTATCCATAATGATCATTTCTTCTCCTCTGCTTAGCTCCCTTCTGCAACGGCCTGATGGAGACCCTGGAGTCCAACCCTGTCACCAAAATAGTGTGGAATTCAGTCAAGCCCCTGCTGATGGGAAAGATCCTGTACACCCCCGACTCCCCTGCCGTCCGCAAGATATTAAAGAGCGTAAGAGAGACCACCTCCAGCCCGACCCTTCACCTCTCTCCCTTTCTCTGCTCACTTTTTCTCTCGTTCTTCATTTCTTTCAACACATTAAATATCTGTGTAGATGCGTAAAACAAACCCCCACCCTTCATTGGAATGAGCTGGCTACTGAAGCAAGGGAGAGAAGAGGGGGGGTGGCAGTCTACTGCAGTGTGAGGAAAGAGAAGAGGAGGGAGAATGAAACAATCAATTGAATGTGTGAGAGCAGTAGTGAAAAGGGTAAACAGATCTGTCACATTTCTTTGATTACTCCTCAGACAGATCTCAGGGGAGTTCTGGTAATGACAATTCAGCCAAATAACCTAATGTGACTGTTACTACCTGTGTTGTTATACAAATGTAGACCTTATCTATATCATCTGACACTACTCTCATACAGCAGAAAACTCAACTCATTATTGACAGTATTATTAGCACAAGACAAAGGCACTATAGGTTGAGTATGCTTCTTGATTGTTGGTATACTATTCTGGCAATGTTATGTCAGTTCTGATGGGACCTGCATGTGTTTTTGTGTGTCAAGGCCAACACAACATTCGAGGAGCTAGAGAGGCTCCGGAACATGGCCAAGGCCTGGGAAGAGGTGGGACCTCAGCTGCAAGCTTTCTTCCACGACAGTGTCCAGATGAACATGATCAGGGTATGAATGTTGCACATACCTGCACACTCATTTTCACTGGATTGTAATGTAAAAAAGAAGGGCCACATGCAATAATTGTGAGAATATTTTAAATGAAGTATTGCACAATATATAATGCTCAATTTAAATGAGACTTAATTACAACATATCCAATGTTAGAATCAACCATTAGCAGAGGTGTGAACACCAAATATTGAAATAGCTTTACGTCAAATTTAACCCATAATTTGACTTCAATGTTTCTTCTTTTTGAGCCTTTTAGCTTGGAAAACATGGCACCCTCCTGTCCGAAACAGAAGACTCTTATCTGGGGCAGAGAAAAAATGAGCTGGTTTTTACTTTCCATGCCCAGCCAGGATGCTTCTTCCAAATAGTTAGCATTCAGTTGCAATACTTCTGACATTTTGACATGGTAGTAAGTCGGATGAGAATGAATCATGTTAATGGTTAATAGTAGTATATCAGCACAATGCTTCAGAGGTTTTATGTAGTGCATATGATGCAGCCAGCTGAATACTACTTTTCTGTGTATATATGAATATAGCATATTAATATTAGGTGCACTCTTGTCTCTGTTGCTGCAGGACACCCTGGGGAACCCGACAGTGATGCACTTCATAGACGACAGTCTGGTGGAAACAAACTTTACCACTAGAGACATTCTGAACTTCTTGTACAGTGGTCCAGAAGAGAAGAGGGAGGCAGGAATGCCAAACTTTGACTGGAGGAACATTTTTAACGCCGCTGACCAGCTCATCCGCATGCTCAACCAATACGGGGAGGTGAAGAACCTTTCTCTATTTCTGTGGTTCATTCTAGTTCCTATTTGTCAAACCCTACACGTTCCCAGGAGTAGGTGCTCAGTCTTTTTTGTTTGTTTCAGTCTCAGTTAAACAGAGAAGAGCATCAGTCTTCCAGGTCTGCTCCCTGACAATTTCCTTTTTAAAATGGATCAAACCACCTAGCATGGCTTTAGAGCCGCTCTCCCGTCCAGTGGTGGAGAAAGGTGGACAGAACAAGCCTGCTGTCACCCCCCTCCTTTGCTTCTATTGTGGAGCTGGTGATAAAGTAGAGAGTAGGTGGGAATGAGTCCCCCCTCTCATGAGCTCAGTGGTGTTTTAGGGTACGGCCCTGCATTGAAACAGACCCCCTGCGCCTGCAATATAAAAGAGGGCAAATCACTCTATCCATCCTTCACGCCTTTCCACTCTCCTCTCTAATTTAAAAGAGGGCAGGGGTTGGGATTTTGGAAGAAACCCTATCAGCGCAGGCATCTCAATCTGTCCTTTGTTTATGTCAAGTTCAGCGGCAAGACCCTGAAGAGCCCCACAAACAAACCCAGGATTTAGCCAATTAGATATAGCTGTCAGCTAGCATTGGGCCACAGGATACGCTGCTGCAGTTAGCATCAGGTCCTCCCAATCTGTCAAGGGTATGTGCCTCACACTGAAATCCCTTTGGAACATGTGTATCAGTGAGGCTCTTTCTTCTCAGCCCATCTCCGACTGAACATTGTTGCGTCGTGAATGTATGGGCCCATAAAGATGAATAGGAAGTAGACTCTCGTCTTTCTTTGAGTGGTCTCAGGGTATTGTACAGTAATGTGAATGGAGACATTAGACACAGTGTACGTGGGGATGTTAGAGAGCTGAGTGTTAATGTGTATGAATGTGTGTGTGTGTGTGTGTGCAGGGTGGGAGTTTCACATGGCAATTACACATGTGAGAGATAGCGTCTGTGAGAAAAAGACATTGTGTGAGAGTTGTGCTCATGTGTGTTTAGTTACATGTCTGTATGCTTCATGCATTTTGCCTTCCTGTATGTGTGAACCTGTTTGTCTGTCACTGTGGAATATAGTGGCTCAGATTTCCCCATGTCACCAGATCACTTTAGTGAAAGGCATTTCTTGTTATACACAGAATAATGCTCGGGATTTAACTCCACATAGTCTGATGCTGGTGACAAAGAAAACCTGAATTTTAGGGCAGACCCTAAATGATCCTTTATCAGAACACCTTTACCCACGTTTAAGTAATATGAATAGGGGGATATTTTTCTATAAACCTTTTTCTATATCACTAATAAATGCAGCTTTGCTTGCTACAAAAAACAGACTGCCATATAAAAAACGTTGGCTTAATAAAATACTTTAATATTTTTACAAATTAACTAACTAACTAAGAATCTGATGCACTGATGAAACTTTAGATGCCAATATTTTCCATAGCTTCCAATACATGTAGTATTAAATCAAGCTCATACCAGTAAATGTCACATG
>OMNN01026306.1:0-13325 GCA_900302755.1 Chromis chromis
TTTGGTGGCCGATCCAAACCAGACAGTGATGGAAGTGCAGAGGACAGACTGGATGATGGCAGTGTAGAAGGTGATCAGAAGCTCCTGTAGCAGGTTAAACTTCCTGAGCTGTCGCAGGAAGTACAACCTCTGCTGGGCCTTTTTTCATACAGAGTCTATGTGGGGAGTCCACTTCAGGTCCCGAGAGATTGTGGTTCCCAGCAACCTGAAGGTGTCCGCAGTAGACACTGTGTTGTTGAGGATGGTGATGGGAACGGGTGTCGGGGGATTTCTCCTCAAACCAGAGAGTGAAGTACCAAGGCGGCCGTCAGCGGTGCCATCTTGATCTATTTCAGATAGATCAGAAATACACGGATATGACTTTTTAAGGCGTTAAATCAATTCCTGAAGAGGAACTTTAAGTGTAAGAGTAGCAGCAGTGGTGGTTTTGTCCATAAAAAGTATACCAAGATTAAGGGTTTGCATCGCAGTTTACAGACTTGAGCTTTACATGAATGATTATATTTATATTCTGTTGAACATAAACGCACCATATGTATAACACCACTATTTTGGGTTACCTTGTGACCAGTTAAAATAACAGACAAGACGGTAGATTCTGTCTAACTCCCAGGCTGAAAATGTTTGTTAATAAACAGTCAAAGGGGAGTTAGTATGTTATTCATTTTTCCCCCTTATCTGTTGTGTAGGATTTCGGGAGTGAAGATGAACGGCGAATAAATCAGAGGTAAGTTTACATGAAGTTTACTTCATTCCTTCTGTTGCATGGTACACGATTCACAGGTGTTATCTACTGACTGGCTGCATCTGTGTTTGAGTCATTTAGTGAGATCTGGGATGGCAGCAGACTAGCTGGCATCAACAAATGAGAACAACTGAGCGTCTGTGTCATAAAACACCTGTCTGTCTGTCTTGTTGGCAAGTCATCAGCTCCTAATAGCCGACTGTAAAAAAAAACAACACGTTATTCGCAGTCGTCTCTCAAGTAATATGTTGACAAGCGTGTCTGTGTATTTATTACCACTCAGATCGATGAACTTGTTCTTGAGCTGTGCATCATCAGTTGAGTCACTTGGCTTTTCTTCAGCGTTTCTATTTAGCTTCATAACAGAGTGCATGTGTGGCATAGATGGACAGAAAGCTGATTGTAATTTTGGCACTTGATTGTTTTAAATGAGTATTTGCTGGTTATAGCTTCAGATGGGAACATTTGAAATTTTTTAGGTTTACAAATATTCACAACAATGGTCACAAATATAATTTAATAATAATCTAACCTTTATTGATCCCCTTGGGGAAATTCCTTCTCTGCATTTTGACCCATCCTATTCAAAGTTAACCTTAACTATACCTACTAGGAGCAGTGGGCTGCCACGGTGCAGCGCCCGGGGAGCAGTCAGGGGTTAAGGGCCTTGCTCAAGGGCCCACAGTGGTGGTGACTGGGACAAGCGGTCGCTCTCACTTTCCCACCTCAACCTCTTGCCAGTCCGGGGACTCGAACAGGCAACCCACCGGTTACAAGTTCTGTGTTTTCTTGTCTGTAAATGTGGCTGTATGCAGTTCAAACTTGTGCCATGTTGAAACGTTACACGGTTCAACCTAGTACGATTGCCATTGTGATGTTTACAGAAAAGTGGGCAGGATGCTCATTCAGACATGAAGTTGACACATTCAGACACCATGTGATTAACAGAAAGGACAACATGCCTAAAAGGGGTTTGAGAGATGGTTACAGACAGCAGCTCTCCTTAAAACCACAAACTCGGGCACCCCGATAGCCTAACAGTTATGTCGCGTGACCCAAGTGCTAAGGCATAGTGGCTGTCCCGGGTTCAATTCTGACCTCGGGCGTTTACCACCTGTCCTTCCCCACTCTTTCCTGTTTCTCACTCTGTCCACTGTCCTATCTAATAAAGGCATAAAAGGCCAAAAATAAATCTTTAAATTAAAAAAAAAAAAAAAACTCAAACTCTCATTACTCACATTAAAGTTGTATCCTCACATTGCAGTTTGTTTCAGGAGTAAGAAGATACAGCATGTTAGCAGTGGGCAGGTACTTTTTGGGACCATGTAGAGAGACAGACTGGCTGTTTCTCCCTGCTCCCATTCTTTATTGCGAAGCTACGCTCATTGCCTCCCGGCTCTGGATCCCAGAAAGAAAGTGAATTAAGCCAATTTCCCAAAATCATTTTTTCATGTGTTACAGGCCTAAAATAGAAACGATTCATTTGAATGGGGGTAGATTAAAGATTTCTGCCTATCGCTTTATAATAAAGCAGCATAACCTAATATGCAGGAATATTCAGTTTGGCTTGATGAAGACTACAGAAAGTTACTCAGTGTACCATAAATGAGTCTAATATGATGTAAACAATGTAAACCATGTAAACAAACAAGTTGTCATGTTGGTTTTTGTGCAAAATAAACAAACATTGATGTGTCATGAGAACCAGACAAGCTGCTTCCCCCTTTTACAATCTTAATGCTAAGCTAAGCTAGCCAACCGCTCGGTTTTGATTCACATTTGGACAACTTTCAGCAAGAATCTAAATGTATTTACCAAAATCTTAAATTCATTTTAAATTGAATCTCCAAAAATACAGAGGCAGGTTGTTTTGCACAGCTGTTGTCTTAGACTGCATTATTTGTAGGAAGGAGATTTCCAGACTGTGGAGCTTTTAGTCGAGGCAAAGTTGAAGTTTATATTGGAGTTCCTGTGGGCCTGAAGTCCTGCACAGAAACGTCTTTAAGGATGAAAAAGGGATTCTGCCCCCCCGGCGTGAGCTACTTTCAGTGCCTCCAATGGCTCTTGGCATTGTCACGAACATTTCTGAGCTTTACACCAGGCCACACATCCCTCATAAAAACCCCTCTCACGCTCTCTCCACCGTAACGAGCCCAGTGCACTGTAGCTTCTATTTTTACGAGCCCGTTAAGCAGAGGGCTTTTACTCCTTCAGCACGTCGGGCCTCCACAGTCACTGAAAGACAACGGAGGGCACATTTTGGAGGGAATTTGAATCACATTTGAACAGAAATAGTGACAATTTCAGGGTGGAAGTAGCTGTGGAGGAGCTGAGGAAATCAAGAGAGGGTTTGCAGATTCTCCACAGGAGAGCAGCCGTAATGTTGGGTGTCAGCTTGTGTTAGCGTGGCCATGTGTGGCTTCCAGTGGCCTCGTGCCAGCCAAGCAGAAAAAGAAACCCAGTGTTCTGCTTTCATCTTCTGTTGTTTTGGTTTAGTAATTCTCTGTCATGCTTCATATGTGACTGTAGACGCCTCAAACTATAAATCACGGGTATTGTATTTGCACTGCGACAGTAAAAGCGAAGTGTTTTATGTCTTCCATTACCTCACATAAAAACATTTTCCTGTCTTCAAGCCTGCATTATAAACAGACATGAGATCACATCAGACACCAGTGAATGGGTTTGAATACAATTCAGCTGCTCCTGCCCTTATCAAAACTGCAGCAGGGCCCCTGGGTGCACCGCAATGCATGATCCAAACATGTCAGTGTCAGACAGCTGTGAGCTATACTGATAAATGTGTCGGAGTGCATGTAAAACACACTCTCGGAGGGATGGGGACATAATCAAACAAACAGACACACTGTGCATATGGATGATTCCAATTCCTCATGGGAGCAGAGGCTCAGCGGGAAGCAGAGACAGAGAGAATGAGAATCAGACTTGACTCTATTAAAAGCTAAAACTTCTGACTTTGTTTGCATAGAGAAGATGCACAAAAATGACTCCCCGAGTGACTGTTTTTATGTGGAGGTAATTATGGAATGGGCAATTTTATGACTTGGGGAATAAAATCATCTTTTTTTCTTCCTATTAGAGGATAAGATAAAGCAGAGCATTTTTGTACTCAGATTGCTTGCTTTGCACAGTAACATAAAATATACATAATGAAGCATAATAAAATGGTCACCATATGCCAAATTACAACCAAATCAATAAAGTCTACACAAATTAGTCTGAAACAAAGATGAAAAACACATTATGAGCTGTATGAGGATGAAATAAAATCATGCTGAGTTATGGCTATATGACAATAAGGGATGCAGCTAACAATAATCATCCTTAGTCATGTGCAAGAAACACCAAATATAGCAGAATTATAATCCTCACATCACATTTTGCACATAATATTTAATCTCTAATGTTTGTGAATAGAACAGTGCATGACATTAATGCTCATCTTTTTTCTAAAGGTGCTCCTGTGTTCACTAGACTAAAGGCTACATACAATAACCCAAACACATTAAGGCACAATTAAAGCCAGACCTCCCCTATGAATGTCCCTGCTCTGTAAGTGAGCAGGGAGACTATTGTAAAGGTTCGGTTAAGAAGGGCAACAGTTCTCACGGGAAGAGCTCTTGGGCTTCCTGGTAATGTGTCCCAGAAGGAAGTTGCTCGAATGTGTATGTGTCGGGACGTGCAGTGCATTCGAGATGTCGGAGTACTCCTGCAAAAGGTTATGGACTTGAAATGGTCCGTGATTGAAGATTACTAAGGATTACTGAGAAATACTAGGAATTGTACACAATACGGATCATATGTTGCCGCAGGAATGCTTGTTGGTTTAGCGCAGGATGCTCTCATTTCAGGGCCCCGTTAGAAAATTAATTTATTCCATGCAGCTAGCAGGCATGAAAACCCACCTCTTATATATACATTACATACATTCCTGCCCACAGTGGCGTCACCGTGGGCAAATTTATGAAGTTATGGGCTGAGTGGGAGGACGTGAGAAACCCTATGGAGAAAACACACACGGATTAACGACAGAATATCACGCAAGAGATCGAGTTAATTGAATGAAGTGTTTGCTGCCTACGAGGATGAGAAAGAAACCTTGAAGTTTTGTGTCAGCTAAAGTGGGAAACAAATCCCAACCAAGCCTCAGAGTGAAGATCAGAACAGGTAACAAAAGAAAATACACCCATTTCATTTTTTAAAAACAGTTTGGTTGTTGCAAATTTGAGGAAAAACAAGTTTCAAAGCCGAAAATATGATCAAACTGTAAAATCTGAGTCTTAAAGGTGGAGAGATTTCAGATGGGATGCTAATTAGAATGCCTGTAACACTGCACATCCATTGATTATTAATGGCTCTAATAGGTTTTGCCGCATTAAATGTATCTTTACTGAAAACACTGAACCTGGGAGTCGTTCAAGTCTTTTGTGAGTGCAGGAACTCATGAGGCGTTCAAAAGGAATGTGAACCAGCTAAATGACTCTATTAAGGCAGGTGATAATGGCATGTTATTGGTGGATTCGTTCATTGGACCAACGCCTGCTGGGAGCAAACGGCTTGCTGGGTCTCCACGGTGATGAGAGAGAGTGTTGAGGTATCCATGGGAGACGGTGGGCGTGATGGGATCCCCGGGGAGCGTGGAGGAGGAGGAGGTGAAGGAGAGCTTAACATCTCCGCTGCTGGAGAAACAGAGATTCAGAAACCCCAGAGAAGATAAAGAAACAGGGGAGCAGAGGACACATATCACACCTGAATGTTTTAATAATTAAGAAGTGAATGCTTTGGAATTCTTTGAAAGATGAAAATATCTCAAAATCATTAACAGCGTCAGGCAGTGAAACCATTTAAATGATGAGTGATTGTCGTGTGAGGCGGCCAGGTTGAGACACTGGTGGCTGCCCTGAAGATAAACTTACATAAATGGCTCCAAGTGACAGTTCAAGTGATTGTGCTGCAGTGGTAAGGTTTCTATTCATTTTTGGCCACATGAAAGCAGAACAATGCAGTCTGACACACAAATGTGTAAAAGCTACATTAGTCCGCTGTGCAAAGTATATTAGTTTCACAGAAAAAGTCTGTATTTTTGTAAGATTGCTAATTTTGTTGGCCAATTCTTTTCTATTCGCTTGCTTCCATGTCATGAGTTTCATTTCACATGATATAGTTTGCATCAAAGTTTGCATCAGGAAGCTGGAAGAGGACATTGGAGTTGAGTTTTTTTTGTATCATTTTTACACCTTGTTGCACAATCAATTTGGTGTTGACTCGTATGTTTGTTTGTTTTTTTTTTCAGAACGTAATCAAGGAGACCAATAACCAATCTTTGGAACTGATATTCATTTGCAGTAAAAAATAAACATCCTGGTGTCAAAATTTAGAAAAACCCATAACTTAATTGAAATGTCAAAACACAAAGCTTCAGTTTAAAAGTCCTGCCACAAGAATCGCCACAAAAAACATGGAACCATCTAATAGGTTTGCACCCATTTTCTCTGAAAATAAGTAGGTACAACTCTGACAAACTATAGTGAAGTTGATATGGCTAACGTATTAGCAAATTGTAACTGGTGTTTATGTGGCCAACCCAAATGTAATAAAGTCCTGTCACAAGAATAGCCACAAAAACATTGAACCATCTCACAATTTTACAGCCCTTCCTGTGAAAATAAGTAAGTACAACTCTGGCATATATTAACATTATGAATGTGATATGACTAATGTATTAGCAAACATTTTAACAGGTGTTTATGTGATCAACCCAAATGCAAAAAAGATACAAAAAATCTGGATCCTGACATCGAAAACCACCTCAAAGAGAACCAAAATGATTATAATTAATACTTTGGAGTGTCCTTCTCCGGGGCCTGTCTAATCAATTCATGGCTGTTTGGTGTAACTATTTACTGATATTCTTTCACATAACAATATTTAAATTATGTGGGATTCATGTATTAAACCTGTAGAAACAATGCAGTCTACAATGTGCTTCATCTCGTCTCCAGCTCCTAACAACACCATCCTTCCCCATAGCACACACACTCATCAGTGGCCCTCTCACACTCTCCCCTGTAATCTCGTGTCTCGGTTCTGACTGGAGTATAATTGGCTGCCTTGTGTGTGGCTGCTAACACTCTCTGGAGCCCAGAGAGGTCAGCTAAGTCAGGGTTCATTAGTATAGCAGTGGAGCCACCACCATATTCCCTCAAGCATCTGTAAGTTCCTCTTCCATCTATAAGGCACTCTGTCTTTATTGGACACCCAGGCTGAGTGGAAAACACCGAGTAGTCTTTCATAATAGCACGCGGCTGTCGCTCATATGTAGAAACACATTAAAATGCAAATGTATGTGTCCACAGTACACAAAAACCCCTGATTGGATTTTGAAAAAATGTTTGCGAGAATGTCACAGTGGCAGGAGTTACAGTGGATCCTGAACTTTCACTCACCTTGTTGAACCACATCTGATCTGTTGAACACACAGTATCTTCCTCCACCAGGACCAAATCAGGGTCATCACAATTTTTTATTTTTTTTGTGGGGGGGGGCTCCTAAAAGCAGTAAATGATGCCTTCTGCGATAATGCCCAGCCATGTCCTATTATTAGTTTTCTCATTTTCGAAGATGGGGAGGAGATGGAGGGACTCCCAGAGGCTCCACACTTTCCCCCACTGTCTCCCTCTGATGGGCTGCCGGTGATGGATGAGGTGAGCCTGATCCAAAAGCAGAGAAAATGAAGCTTTCATTAGACAACGTAACCAAGCAGTTGTAAGCCATCTCCTGAGTCCCTCTCCCAGCACTCAGACACATTACCTGCACACAAACAGCAGCACCTCTTAGATGGAATCAATGTGTTGTTCTCTTGCAGCCACCTCTGCACTTTCACACACTGAAACCTCGAGTCAATTTCCAGGACTGTCTGCGAGAGGGAAAGAAGGAGACTGTTTAAGCCTCACTTGCTCACTGATTTCTGCTTTGTGAGGGACTTTAATATCCTTCTACTGCCTCTGTTAGGCACCTGGGGACAAGGAACCTAACTGCATATATGGCCAATGATTATTGACTTATAGGAACAAGATGTCCCTTGGGAAAACAATCAATCAGAGAGGAGGCGAAGCTTAAAGTAAACATTGCTGCCTGTGAATCTAAAATAGATTAAGGGCTTAGGTTTATGTGAATTATCCTCTCTGTAGGGGTTTGAGTTCAGCAATGATGTAACCTGGTTAGAGGCATTCACACGTAAAAAACAGGGAAAGTTCAACCTCTGTCTGGCGACACCTCCGTCCCCGGGGCTGTTTCCGTAGCTCGGGTTTTAGCCTCGCACGGTTCCTCCCTTTCCGTCTGTGCACAGTTTGGGGTCATGTTTTATTACCGCCGAACACTTCATGAATGAAATTTTAATGCAATTTTCTCTTGACAGCCTCATGGAAAACTTCCTTGAGCTGAGTCCCGGTCCCTATACGCCTGTATTTCTAAGTGCACCGCGAGTTCAAGGTGAGTGTTTGGTAGCAGTTTTTAAAGAGGGAAGGAGGAAAGACACATCTCTAAACATCCAGGTTGTTTCTTTGATGTTGCTCGAAGAGAAGAGAAGAGAAGAGAAGAGAAGAGAAGAGAAGAGAAGAGAAGAGAAGAGAAGAGAAGAGAAGAGAAGAGAAGAGAAGAGAAGAGAAGATGACCCTGTATTTCAGGGGATGGAAATTATAGCTGTTTAATTGCCACAGCTGTGATAAAATATTTAGCGTATTATAAAAAGGCTGAAACCACATTTAGAGAATCTCTTTACCATTCTGTCTCACTCTCCTCACTCTATCTCCCCTCTGCCAGACAGCCAATAAGCCATGCTTAAATATTGATGGAAATTTTCTATGATTTTCCTGGTTTATAAACACCTTTGATCTTCGTTCATTTGCCCTCTCTTGTGCTTAATTTGCTTTGCCTCTGGATTCTGGCATTTCCAAAGTAACTGCGATGAAATATTGCACTTTAAGAGTAAGTCTCAGTCATGTGTGAAGCGTAAACTCTGTAGGTCATGTTGACATTTACTACTTTACTGTATATCCTCATGTTCAGCTGATACACTGTACATTTGTGTGTCTTCATGTGTGGGTCTTAAATTACAGTGGTTGTTACAGAAGCAATGAGGCAGTGTGGCCCTGCCTCCTCTTTATGGGTCAAACCCATTTCAATCAGACCCATTTAATCAGCGATGCACTCACAAGCAAGGACTCAGTCTGTCAACTCCGGCTATCGCAGACAAGACACCTCACAGCACAATTACACACAAACGCTCCACACACATCAATAACTCGCATGAACACCAGGCATCCAGTTGGCTCTCCACCGCCATAAACAGTGTCTAATAAACTTCAGCGATACATACACTGTGATGATGAAAGTGTCATAAACCACACCCTTTCAATCGCCCCAATGAGAAGCGACACAAGGCTGCAGTTTGATGCAACGTGACGCATTACATTTAGCAATAATGAAATAAATCTTAGCAGTAGGTGGACGACCAGCCATAGGGGCTAGATACCATGTTTCTGTAATAAAGTGTGTTTTATGTTGCAGAACAGACTATAGGTCACCCTGTGGTTGTGCACATAAATGCATCCACTTTAGTAATTGCTCGGAAAAAGATAAAAAGGGGAGGAATATACTGCCGTTGTAATAATATAATGGATGCTACATAAAAATATGTAGTAAATCAATACAAACATACTTAGGAGAGCAACCTCTCTGTCCTCAGCACCAGGCTGTTGCTTCTCTCTTCTTGGTTGCACATCCCAAGCTCACACCAAAATGTGTAATAGCCATGTTGGTTCACAGCGCAAAACCTATAATTTCCACAAAAAAGGTTGTGAAATTATAAGGGGCTTATGGTTTTGGCAGGGCTTGTCACACTGGCAACCAAGAAAACAATTGCAGATTTATGGTTAGTATTGGAATGGGTGTATTTTAAGCGAGCCTCCAGTGATTTCCTTAGTTTTTTGGTGTAAACAAAACAAACAGTGATGGAAAACACAGCAAAGTTGTATAATAATCAGAAAAAAGATGGTTGACTTATATTGTTGTTTTCTGTGCTGTATTTAATAATAATCTAATAATCTAACCTTTATTGATCCACTTGGGGAAATTCCTTCTCTGCATTGATCCATCCTATTCAAAGTTAACCTTAACTATACATACTAGGAGCAGTGGGCTGCCGCGGTGCAGCGCCTGGGGAGCAGTCAGGGGTTAAGGGCCTTGCTCAAGGGCCCACAGTGGTGGTGACTGGGACAAGCGGTCGCTCTCACTTTCCCACCTCAACCTCTTACCAGTCCGGGGACTCGAACCAGCGACCCACCGGTTACAAGTTCGCTTCACAAACCACAAGTTTGCTTATATACAATATAAATACCTATAGTTGGACACACAGTGAGTTTTTAGCTGATCTTACCTGTCTCTCTCTGAGCTAAGGTAGCAGACGAGGTGGCACGCCCAAAGCAGCGGTCCTGCGTAAGTGCTGAGGGCTGTTAAGAAGATGGCGGGTGCTTCTACATAGCTTTCCAGTCCGACAAAGCCGACGGAAATGTCGACGGTGGCTATGTTGTTGGAATTGCCCTGCAGACGCACAAACAAACCTTCTTTTAGCATTGTGAAGGGCACAGAAATAACTTACACTGCACACAGACGAAAACGAGTACACAGAGATCTGAGGACGAAGCTTTGTAAGCACTTCAGAGCTCTAAAGAACTGGTCCTTTGCTTTATCATCATTACTCTGAGCTTCTGCCGACTTCCCAGTGGCCCAGTTGTTTGTGTTTTTCCAGTCCCTGACCAGAGCAGCGCACACAGCTCTTAGTCTGGAGCTGGACTTAGAACCACTCAGTGCTTCTGTGCAAGTGTGTGTATGTGAATGTGGCAGCAAAAACATAAAAAAAACACTTAATTTTTTTAAAAACAGCATTTTTTCTGACTTATTTAGCTTTGCAAGTTATTTCCAGTATCTCTGGAGCAAGATAAATATGCCTGCAGTAAACTGAATATGTATGTTTTTTGTTTTTTTTACCTTTTTGTATTTTGTTTGGATCTCAAGCTTCAGACAACATAATCGTTGCATTGCAATCAGGATTTAGAGCCACAATATAAAATATGTTTTCTGTAAATGCAGGATAAACTGTATTTACATAAGGAAAGTAAACATTCTATTCGGTTCAAATTATGTTCGAAAAACACACAGGAAAAGTAATCCCTGTTCAAACTTGTGCAGCTCAGGTGTTTAATCTTATTTCTTGGTAGCACATTCAGATTGCAAAACATCACTTGCCTCCTGTTCGTGCCTTTGATATGCAGCCTTCAGACAAATCCAGCAGCCTGAGCCACACTGACCTGCACCTCAGAGAGATTCTGTCTTGTCTGCTCATATTTTTCCTATTTACAGTGTATCATTTTGATCTGCCTAACAAATTCAATCTTGCCGTACATAACAAGTGATAATTACATTTAGTATTTGCTGTGTTTTTTTAGGCTGCTGTACATTTGCTCCACTCGATCCATGCGCACTCACAAGAAAAATCAAAGATGTCTTTCTTGCTAAATGTGAATGCAATGAAGATCCATAAGCAGCAACACATCAAATAATGGTTCCTTTCCTGTCTGCGCACACATCCCTGATCACAGAGGCAGAAAACACTAACAGCTGGCTCCATTTTAAACAAACACACAGCAAATATCAGAGAGCAGGTTGGAGGCTGCATATGGATATTTTCAGCTTGCTTATTTGCTGAAATCCTGCTGTGATCTTTCAAATGTCATTCTGCACCATCAACAAATATATCGCTTATGAAAAAAAACAGAGCGGCAAGAAATCTTTTTTGGTCACAAATTTCAGACAAAATTGAGTCTCATCAGAGGTGTCTGACAGTGGAGGCTGATCTGATGCAGCTGTTTGATGTCGTGCAAACAAAATGTAAACAGATAACATGCCTCTATTTTGAGCAAATTCTGAATGTCTGTAAATGTTTTTTTGCAAGTGTAAGTGATGTTTGTCAGTCTGAATAATGTGCCCCAAATAGAAATATCTGCTGTAAGTTGTTGTCTTTTTTTTTGTTTAATAAATGTGAGCCCATCTTTTAGTTCAGAGCTTAAATAATCATCCTCCTGATAATCCATGCTTTCTACAAAAACTTCCAAAGTTGCGTCTGAATTCGTACCCGTGGGTCGACTCATCCCATCTCATGTGGCAACATTTGCACAAACTGGCTCATTTCTAAAGAATAAACACCTCCTTTGCTGCCTTATTGACCATCTGGTTTTGGGACGGCGATAAATCCAGAGAAAATCCACTGCAAAGTCTGACTCCAAATCACTCCAAATGATCAAAACAGCTAAAAGCAGACAGCCAACAATCCTCCTGTGAGACAGCTAATTCATCATGTGATGCGATTTTAGTTTATTGTGACACAAGCGACGTCTGCCGCTGAGGTTACCTGGAATATTTCCCATAATTCCCTTGTGTTTCTGTGAGTTTGGCTGCCAAAAAATACAAGGACACTTTGAAAACAACAGCTTCCTGCCAAAACTTATTATAAAGCTTCTGAAAACACAAAGCAACAATGTTTCCTGACTTTACAATAATATCTTAAAGCTCGGATCCGATCAGCAGATCAGATTTTAATTGAACTTAATTTGGATTATTCTGTGTGACACCAAGTTTGGTTTCGGAGCAGAAAACTTCTATTGCATATGTTGCTGCGTACACATCCATTATAGTTACAGCTGCGTTGAGAAAGTTATTACTCAAAGGATTGTAATTACATGCCTGGACGCCTGGACGGGAAATTGTCTGGTGGCGGACTATTCTCAAGCCCATCACGGTGCTAATGACCCAAGGGTGATGAGGGTTATTAAATTGTTAGTGATGGACAACAACACTCAGTGGCTAACCAAATATCTGTCGTAGGTTGAGGTAAAATAAAAAGGCAGGTATCATATCTGCCTTTGAGGACCATTTCAGAGCTCGCAACACCAGAACAAATCCACAGAAGCCCACCAGTCCAGTTGGGCTTAATGGCAGCGCTGGATGAAACTAATGTCATTTACACAAAAACTCTTCCTCTGCCCAGAACTGCACCTATTAAAGTATCTAACACTTTATCAGTGGTGATAGCTTCTCCTAAATGTTGCTACACTCAGGTCGGCGTTAAATTAGATGTCTCTTACAATCAGACAAGAAAAACTTGCCAGCTGTTTTGTTGCTCCCTGAACTTCCTTTTGTATATATGGAAGGTGGTGAGTTTGGCTCTGATGCACAGCTTCCCACACATCTGTCCCTATAGAGACAGCAACGATAAGTGTTACAGTTTGTGAAGTAGCTTTAATTAGCAAACTGGTACTGGTTTGAGAATTTTTTTTTTTTAACTGCAAGATGCGGGTCAGTTAGATCCGTCTTTTTATTAACTGTAACTATTGGCTGTCTGAAATCCAGCACGCTTTTTGTATGAATTGTTGAACAATGTAAATATTTGCATAATTGTGCATTATGATGTTGCTGTGTGATGCTGTGGTTTCAAATCCAAGAC
>OMNN01026309.1:0-19642 GCA_900302755.1 Chromis chromis
GTTTCATTAGCTAAGATTGTGATGTTGACACCTAAATAATGTTCTAATAAAAGCCACACTAAGTATGTATGAGTTGCTCTAATACTTTATGTTGTCACGTAGTCTTAAGAAGTTACTAGCATCATCAGAATACTTTAAAGATCTGATCGTAATACTGCACTTTACAAGGTCAATTAATTGCTTTGTGCTTTTTGTGAGACACATTATAAAGTGAAAAGGAGCTGAAAAAGATGAATTAGCAAGTAATATTTTTATAATCAGATAAATGTTTATGTCATTTTTCAAACAAATGGGAAATTTGTTTCAGCTTTTATGAAGATTTGCTGTTTTTCTTTGCATAATGTAATAGAACTTAAGTACCTCTGGGGTTTGGACTTTTGGTTGCATGGGCAAAACAAGCAGTAATATGTAAACTTGCGCTCTGGGAAAATGCACCAGACATTTTTCAAGATTGTCTGACCTTTTATAAATGGAAATAATTGTTGCAGCCCTAATTTAAACACAGTGGTTCTTGGCATTATGTAGGACCTCTATAGCAGATAAAATGTTGTGTCTGGCTCCGGCTGAGACCATTATTTCCACTCAGTTAATTAGAGATGTTCTTTCAACAAGGCTGCATTTTTTCTTCATTCTGTGTTTCTGCTGTGCCCTCTCAAGGATTTTAGAGGTGGGATGTGGTGCTGGGATCAACAAACACTGTAATCGTGGTCTGTCTGAGCTCTGTGGTGCACTTGCTGGCTATAGACCCTTATCTCACTTAAATCGGTCACTGAGCTGCCGTGAATGTGTTATGACAAGCACATTTTCCATTTATTATAGAGCCATGCCATATAAAATCAGTCAAATATGAAAAAAGTTCCCATCTGACTGACTCAAAATCTGTTTTTGTTCAATAATTTTAGTATATTTAATGAAGCTATGGAAAAATAGTTATAGCCCTCAAAGTGCAAAGGGATGGGTGGAAAAGTTTGTGCCTCTTAATCTGCTTTTTCCAGCATTTTCTGAAAAACACATTTGCGCTCTGATGAAAACTGCAACAAAATCTATTTTAACATTCATTCCAGGTGTTACAATATAAAGCCAAATACTCTTTTGTTCAGCTTGATTTTATAAATAATCAGTTTTGCGCATCAGTATCATGGGATATATCACAGTATCAGTAGCAAAACTGTGCCAGTTTAATGTCTATGATAGAGAGTAATACAAACTCCATGTATTTCTAACTGCTTCACACAAACTTTAAAAAAGTAGACTGATGGACAACTGTGCTGCTTAACTATGTAAAGAATGATCATGATAAAAGATCATAAAACAGCCCTTATGAAAGCTTACAGCAGAGAAATAAACTTTGGAACTCGCTAAATCGATTTTCAGCTCTGTTGTGTCTCTAAACTTCTCTGTGGATTGTACATCTCCATTTAAAGTCATTTCAGCTTGAGGGAACTGTAAAACAGAGGCAGTATGTACGGGAAGAGCATTGTGAATTCTGTGTTTGGTGTGGTTGATATTTGAATGCCCAGTAAGGTGCATAAATGACACATACAGCGTGACTGCCAAGTAACAGCTGGAGTCTCCTAAGCTCTTTTTAATGCAGGTTTTGATTTGGGGTGAAATTGCTTTGAACTGAATGGTGCTTTTGTCCATTGGCTATTTTTTTTCTCCCTTTATTTGCATCTATTCAAATTAGATTTTTTTTATACCACAAGTTCAATAAATACAGCTTTATATAAAAAACACAAAGAGGACAAAATGGATTGTAATAGAATAAGCAGAATGAAAAACCCTGATGAATAGGAAAATAATTTCCTCGGGGCAATGCACAGTTCATTCTATACAAGTGGATCAAGTACCTACCATTACATATAAAACAGACAGTGAGTATTACATAATAATAATAATAATTCCTGAAGCTAAACTAGTCACAGTTGATAGCTTAACTAAGACTATAAGACTACAATCACACATGGCACTAATAAGGCTGCAATCAAGACATTGTAGGAACTCTAAATTTAAAATCTTATATTTAGGGACACGATGCTTCAAGTGCACATTTCTTTTAATAGAGGTGGGAAGTTGTAGGAGTGGTAACCAAAGTTCAGAGGAACATTCTGAGTGCTGGATCCTGGCAACAGCTTTGGCGCAGACAGAAATATCTACAACAACTACTGGATGGATTGCCATGAATTCTGGTACACACATTCATGGTGCTCAGACAATGATTCTTACTGACTTTGCAGACCATGAACTGAAAACATGCTGAACTAAGATAGTGACCATCATAAACAGTGAACCACGTCATCATGTGAACAGGTTTGCACATTAGTATTTAGGTAAACTGTGTATAAAAGATGAATGTAGCAACCATGACATCACCCACTGGTTTGTGGACTACTATTCTAAAGAAGCAAGTTTGGAAGATGGTCATCACCATCTTGGCCTTTTGAAACTGGATGTAATGAACACTGAGCGGTGGATCTGACTGAGTACTCGAGGACATTAAACTCAATGGAACAGTAACCCCACACAAAAACATAGCCTGCGTTATTGTCTGTTTTACCTTAAATGGGATCATAATTTACAAGAAGAGCGTCATGCTATATTAAAAGAGACTTTAAACTAGCAATTCAGACCATAAACGTATTGGGAAAATGTTTATTGAGGTAACAAATCAAGTAAGAATACTTCTATAAAATCTCCTTTTTGCAACCTGAGGAGTCGCCCCCTGCTGGCTGAAAGAAATAACACAGGTGTAAGATACTTTTGCATTAGCTTCACTTTTCAGACCCTAGGGCTACATCTATATTTCATATACAGTCTATGAGTACAGCCTCACAGCTCCTCTAGCATGGCTGCAGACTTGTGACTAATGCAACTGTAGGTAGCTAACATTGAGAAAAATGTCATGCCAGGCTGTTCCCATTGCTGGATATAATCCACTTTGTTTACATGAGGCTGCATCTCCAGTGGCACTAGCTGTTTATTTCTATATTTCTACATGCAGTACAGTGTAGTCAGTCATTCTAATATCTAGACATATGAGCTAGGAGCTATTTTCAGAGCACAGGAAATTGTGAAATATACATGCATATGAACCACCATACAGTGGCTTGCGTGGTGTTGTTAAATGGAGTGGGGCTGCAGCAGCAGGGCATTACACAGTTGTCTAATTCCTGCCTGCTTAGTCCTCTCCTTGCCAACAATGCAGCCACAGAAACACAAACACCCAAGTTACACTTTACCACACAAACACGTGTATGCAAACATATTCACAGCCAGATGAATAAAATATACTCTCTGCTGCTGTCCTGCAAAAAACACTATGTATCTCCAAAACATATTTTTTTAAATGCATTTTTCGAATAAACCAACATACTTTTTAAAGGTTTACTTATCTAAAGAATTTCACAATTAATCACAAAATATAAAGATGTTTTTACTGGACAGCAATGTTAATACATGACACACAGAACTACAGTTTAATCCTTTTCATATAAGAAAATGTCCAGCAGTTAAAAAATATGCTGGACACGTATTATAATGATGTATTTGTCTAAACAACCTCAGACACAGTATCTTTGACATTTCTGTACAGCAAAAGTGCTTGTTTATTACATGTTTATGGTAATCTAATTTATCATAATGGCTAATTTACTCTCTGTGGAAGTTGCAGAAACTCTTGACACAGAATCTCATAATGAAGTGCGTTCATTTCTTGGTGTCATTCATCACACACCTGCTCCTTGTGCACCTGCTGTCTTGTTGTGCTGTTGTGTCTGTATTACAAGTGAAGCAACCTTCAATTACACTGCTAATTTTGTGCATGTTCGCACAAATCTAACAAATATAATCTGCTGCCTAACAGCTCATGCTGTTATCAGCGCAGGTTGGCTGATACTGACAAGCATCGGTTTGTGGCTTTCGACTGGGCTAGAATTTCATTATGTTTTGCCCTTGCTGTGAGATGATTTGGTCTCCAGCTTGTGCTCCGCACTGTGTGAAGGGCATTCAGTGAAAATATGAGACTGTCAAAATGACCTTTCCCCAGGACTCACAGGGACTCTTCTAATTGGCACTTTTTATTGTTATCAAGTGAAGCAAACAAAACAGTTCCTTTGTGAGCAGCAATGTTGCCCGTTGCATAAAAAAAATAAAAGGAGGTATTGTGAAATGTCTGGTTAAAAATGAAATACAATATTGTAAGATATTCTTTATTGATCATTGCAGTGTCTCATAGATAAAAATCCTCGTACTCGTGTGTTTCACTACTTTGTTTCGAAATGATACAAGATCAATACCAAAGCAGGAAAATAAACCGTGTGCTTTATGGATATAATGTGCATAGCTAAAATCGATCTCATCATGCAACACTATAAGAAAGGTTAGACCTAACAAACAGCGAGGTCTGTCCTCAACTGTTCAATCAATAGTGGCATTTTATCCGCAGATATAGAGTTGGGAGACTTTGGGTGTCTGTACTGTAGCTAGTTAGCTGGGCATTTAACCTTTAACTTGGACACATAAAAAAACACACAGACAGAAATGTCCAAAGTCTCCCACCCACAAGCAAATCCAAAAGCACATATAATCCCAAAGACAGACGCTGACCTTCCTTCTGTTCATTTCACAGACTCCTCTTTCTCGACCGCTCTGAAATGATTTCTGTCTTGGCTATTTTTTTTTCCAGTTTAGCTACTCTGTGCTTTTCTGGGTTATCTCATATTAGGAAATGTTCTGTGCATAATCTTGATTTCGGGTTCTGCGTCCTCAATTAGACGGCTGCTCTTAGCTCTACTTTTCCTTCCTCGTTTCACCAGATGGACCCACAGATGGACACAGCGACGTTCTATTAGTCCGTCGGCTCAGTCGGCAGCCAGCACGTCACGCCTCAGTCTATCATATCTCTTGGTCCAAATCCCCAAATTAGATTTTTATTTGCCTGTAAATCACAGATTCATCGTCATTCTCACACGACAAACAATAAAACTGAAAGAGACAGAGTGTGCTGTGATGCTCAGCAGATGTCTGAGAACTCCAGCGCGGCTCGCAACAGCCACAAATGGATCCTATTTTGTTTTGAGGGCTATGCTTCAGATGCTTGTTAGTGTAGTGGAGCTGTGGAGTGTGTCGGGGGCTCTGACAGGGTCAGGCGAATCTCTCCCTCACACACGGCTCTCACTGTTTGGAGTGATGCTCGTGTCAGATCCCCCACCTGCCTCCTGCTCGGCTGTGGACAGTTGGCTTCCACTGAGAATGACTGGAGAGAAAAGGAGTTTCTGACCGTCATTATCAGACAAATGTAGCCAGGGTTCAGTCTTGCGTTGCGGCATTTGATAGCTGCTTTTGCCCGGTGCTCTCTCATTTATAGCTATCAGCTTGGGGCATCTCTGAAGAGCAGAGCTGTTCAACTTCCCCCCTGATCACCTACAGAGCAAAGGAGCACCGGTGTGGCCCTGGATGTTAACCTGATAACATCCACGATTTATCCTCTTCATGTCATGCTGCTATAATATAGTCTAGTGGGAGACAGCAGCCAGGCCCTGGGCTGACAGCCCCACAGCTCCTTTGGCTTTTGTTGCAGCCTGATCAACTCAGATTACAAGATGAGCCTCAAAGAGCACCTCAGATATGTAACCTAAACTACTCAGGCAAAAAGAAGGAAGCATACAGGGCCGAGAGCTGGTAGCTACTCTTTCTCTGTGGTGGAGCATTCACACTGTGCAACAACAGGAAATAGCAGTAATTCTTTGCAGTGTATAAATAGGGTTAGCAAACTAGTGTGAGGTATAGATGAATAGATCGATTAAATGCCAGCAGCAGTGTTACATCGAACAGTGTGTCTGTACATGTATGTCTGACCAACAAGCAGCTGCTCCAGACCATCCTCCAGCTCTCTCTCTCTGAGCCGGTAAACTCTGCAGGAGCCGAGTCTCCTCTCACCACATGTTTGTTCTTTTTTTTACCGATTGCCTTAATGAATTTGAAACTGGGTTTATCCAAATTAGTCGTTTTTCTTTCATGTTGCCACCCCCTGAGCAAGGTTTGTAACACCAGCATGCCAACATGCTCGCAGTGGTTGTGCTAACCTGCTGATATTTAGCCGGTGTAATGTTTGCTATGTGGACTTTTTTTTTTTTTTTTTTTTAGCTCATTAGCATGCAAACATTTGCAAATTAGGGCTACAGCTAAAGCAGACGCTAGTGGGAACGTCTTAAACCAAAGTCTGGAACAAATCAAACATTTGATCTGATGATGGGGCTAGAAGAAAAGAAAAGGGAGCCACAACGTGATTACAATTCATCCTGAGGGGCACAAGGATGCCTGAACCAAGTTTCATGGCAATCCATCTGGTACCTTTTTGGAAAAAATTTGACTCCAAACCACAAATTCGAACCTTATGGTGTTACTAGGATAGTCAGGGGATCATCAAAGACATTAGGGGATATCCTCTGGGGATCACGAATGCCAAAAAATGACAACCATTTTAGTAAATGGTCGATGGTTTGCTGGGCTGACCAAGCCTGACCAAAATTTTCAAGCTGTCCATTCTTCCTTGCATATAAAACACAAACACAGTCACTAAAATGCAATAACCAATTAGCAAAAAGCACTCCACTAGTCAGGGCTTACCTTCAAGAATACAAAAGCAAAATATACACTTTTACACAGTTTAAGAAAACTCTTAAAAGCACTTACTGCTTTGTTTGCCAACTTTTAGAACAATGACCCTCAAGTCAGCAAAAGAAGTTAATTTTTACTATTGCATGCACCCATAGGCCCACATCTGCACTTTAATATATCTCACAGCAAGCTACACCAATACCAGGTAATAACCAAACCCCTGCTACATCCTCTGTTCAATAAACCCAATTATTAAACAAGATACAATGTGATTTGTGAGCATATACGATCAACATGGCAGGTTTGATTAAAGTTGAGATCAATTTTCTTTTTGACTGCCCTATCTGTTCAGTACATATCAAATATTTCACAATGAATTACTCCTCAACAGTGGAAATGACAACTGCTTCTACAGAGGATCCCCCTTAGCCTCACTATTATCAGAAGGCAGAGTGTAACTGCTGTGCCTGACAGATGAGTGGGACTTGGAGTGTTTTAGTTGGCTCACAGACACAAAGTTTCATTGACAATCTGAGCAGAACGACTTGCTCAATGAACAAAGGCATCGGCAGAGCTGACAAGCTGATCATGGGGCTTCGGGGAGAAGAAAAAGGCAGCGAAAGACACAGAGAGAAAGAAACAGAGAGAGTGAGAATCGGATAGAAGGAGACTGACATGTCTGTATAATATCTTTGTTGCTCACTTTCTTTTGATCCTCTCACTGTTGCTCTGCAGATGATGAAACTTTGTCACTATCCTCTTCACCAGTAATGCAGGACTGGCCATCTTTGGTGCAACTCCAAGTGGAACGCTGACACTCTGGTGATATCGCCCCCCCGTGAGGAAAACCCTTCTTTTCATTGCACCAGTGTCTCAAAGATACTCCACATTTCACCTCTGCAAACTGCACCTTCTGTTGTTCTGAGGAAAAAACTGCTCAAAGTTTGATGTGTGCAGAGTCGTAACGGTTTGAGAGTGCTGAACAGACAGCCACGATGATACTTATAGGACTGTGAAGGGAGCATGAAATAATTTTTGTTGCTGTTCTAGTGATACTCCACATCACAGAATTGACTTAGTGACTGGGTTCCCTTTGAGACACTACGAGTCAGGAGCCTCGTCCTCCATATTCCTCCCTTGTTTATCTCTCTTATAGAGACAACTTTATTTCTAAAGTAATTTAACCTCAGCTTCCAACTCAAGTAAAGCCATGGAATACACTCACACTTCATTTACTCTACTGTGGCTACACCTTTATGACTCCCAAGGGGAAGTGCAAAGTTGTTTTTTTTGCTGCTCAGCAGCATTTTACTGCTCTCCTATATGCCTTTAATCTATAGGAACCAGGGCTGTATCAGCAAATGTCAATGTACTTTATTCTCTGCAACAACTTTTCTGTGCTGAAATATAATTAGAATACTCAAAACTGCAAAAGCAATTAGTGTACATGCCTGAAAGTGACATTATGAAATTGCTTAGTCCGAGCATTACAAGTGCATGCCAGCAGTTAATTGACAATTTTTCTAATCAATAAATCAATCATTTATGCAATATTGCAGCAAAAACAAACTCCAACCATTCGGTAATTCCACGTTCTCCGATATGAGGATTTGCTGTTTTTCTTTACTATGATTAAAAACAGAATTTTTTATGTTTTTGGGCTGTTGCACAGACAAAAGACACCTGATGACCTTACCTTGGTCACCTTGGACTCTGGGATGTTGCAATTCATGTATTTTAGCTATATTCTGAGATCATTCAGACTTTTCACACAAACATTTTACAGACCTTTTATCCTGATATTTTATAGCTTGAATGATAGATCAAAATCAATAAACAGATTCATTGATAATCAAAACTTGATTTGATTACTTTCTTAATCAACTGATGAACTGCTTGGTCTGTGAATTGTCCAAAAATAGTGAACAATGTCCATTGCAATGTCTAAAAGCATAAAATGATGTCATTGATCTGCTTTGTTTTGTCAGGGGAACTGTCAAAAACCTGAAGATATTAAATTCTTTATAATATGAGACAGAGAAACACAACAAATTATTACATTTGAGAAGATGATAGAAGGGTATTTTTGGCTTTTATGCTTTAAAAAGTTAACTGACTTAAGCAATTAATCAATTATCGAAATAATTTTCTGTTGATCAGCTGATTACCCAACTATGACTGCAGCTCCAAATGAAAAATAATAATTACCTGCAGCCCTGTAACATAAGCATAAAGAGTCGAGGTTTACACATTTCAGTACAGCTGGCACAAACAGCTGTGTTTTCATGTACTTTATGTTTTCATTGTGAACTGTATAATGCTGAGACAAGGAGAACTGATTTGCTGCTTCACTGTTAAACCACAGCTGTCCAGGATGCATGCTGCAGTTGCTAACC
The DNA here is from genome assembly GCA_900302755.1 of Chromis chromis. NCBI lineage: Eukaryota > Metazoa > Chordata > Actinopteri > Pomacentridae > Chromis > Chromis chromis. The sequence continues at coordinate 9,015 of OMNN01026309.1, forward strand.
TTTTCTCGTCATGGGAATTTTTGAGCAAAAGCAATCTGTGACGAAAAGAGAGAAAAAAAAATCCATAGCTGTAATATTTCTACAGTAATTGTGCCACTCCTAGGCACAATATGCCACAAAGAACCCAAGCCAAATTGTTTGTCTAAACTGTTTTCAGTGAGAAAAATGGAGGTTAACTGTAAAAAGGTTGCTATAGTTCGACCTCTGTTCAATAAAGGCTCAAGGTTTTTGCCAATTACTGCATATGAAGACATTATCTTTACATGTTTGCTCTGGCATTTCACCAAAACACGCTTCTAAACTCACTGATTCTGCTTCACAGGGGAGACTTTATGGCACCTGCTTCCCAATTACTCGCATAGGCTTATTCCTCTGACACAGTCTCATGGAAAACACACTGGATTGGCTGCTGCTCGTGACAGAAAAGCTTAGTAAAGGTAAATTTGTGGGCAGTGTGGGAGAGCTGCCAGCTCCCAACCACCACAACTGCACTTCACTCAGATCGGCGGATTTACCGTCTGCACTCCTCTTCTACAGGCCTGTCTGTGTTTGTCCTGTCTCCAGTGGCTGACTGAAGACCTTGCTCGCCCAACAAAAACACTGTCAGAGATAGCTCAGCCAGCCATGAAATTGATTTTGTATTAACAAACAAGGGGATCTGGTTCTCCCATACTGTTAATCAAATCATTTCGAGGAATGAGGGGAAGATGAGAGTAAAATCATTAACTTCCAACAGTAAATCAGGTTCACTGCCAACCTGTTGTCCCATTAACCCTGAAACCTGTTCAATAGCTAATTAAGGCAATTACTTCAGGCATGACACGCCAGTTAATCATGAATGACTAGCCCATTTATAGTGGTGGCTTCATTACCATTGGCAGCTCTCACTGACGCCCCCCGCCCCCCACCAGGTTCTCACACATGCACACAGCACATAGTGAGGATGAACGTGACTGTTGCTGGTCGGTCTCCCACCCACTCCACATTTACAGGGCTGTTACTGGAATGGCTGGAGGTATCAAAAAAAAAAGTGTGCAAGGCAAACTGTGTGCTTGGATTCATGGTGCTCCATCTGCTGTGAGGATGCATCTGTGATACTGAGCTTCAAAGTTTTTAACCTCGACTGTGCTTCTGTAATGTAATGGGGATTACATGCACCAAAAGTCCGTAGCCAGATGTGAAGTCGGGACATTGTGGTTTATAGTCTGTGGTGACCTTTTTGACCTTTAGCGGTGGTCCCCATTTTAGGATGTATGCTCGTGCTGCTAGTGGTTTCACTCTATTCAAATAATAAACAGGTAAGATGTGCCGCAATGTAGCAGCAAAGGTAGAAGAAAGAGAAGACGGGCGCTAACATGGATTAAACAACAGTGGATTAAATATACTCATTAAAAATTCATTCTTTCCAAAGTATTCAACAATTAATAAATAAAGACGGAAATAATTATAAAATAAATGAAGGAAATGTTAGTTACTGCATGTGTTCATTTGAATCAGTGACATGGTTGGTTGATTCTCAATCACTTTAGCTAACAGAAAGTCACTGGCTAGCCGCAGTTATTTAGCCCACACAGCTAAGAAGATGGTAACGGCTGAGAGGTAAAACTACACATTTTATGATTTTATTTCACATTTGAATTTATTATTCATTTTATAATGTCTTTTATTTGTTTCACATTGCACATTTTTTTGACTCCTAATATATGTATATGAAATCTAAGTGGTCTGTGTGACAAAATTTAATAAACTTAAATAGAAACTAGCAATTACGAAGCCATGATGTGCTAACACTATGTAGCGAAAAGATGCTAATACACCTAAAAATTTTACACTCTCAGCAATTTCATGAGAATGCATTTGAAAAGTGTAAAGAAAAGGGGACATGCAAGCTTGGGACCAACATTTTGCCAGAGTTTTGTCACTGTCTTTCTGGAGCTGTCCGCGGTGCTGAACAAGACTTCAGTTGCGCTCTAACGGTGTGATCAGTGCGGTCTGACACCTACCTTGTCAGCAGTTCCCACCCCATCCTGCTGGAGGGACTGATTCTGACAGACAGCCGTGCTGAGGGAGGCCCTTGTAGTGAACTGTCCTGAGTGGGAGTATTGATTTTCCTGTTTGTCTCCCTTGACTGCGGCAACGTGGAGGCTGGATGAAATAACTCCCTCAGCTCTGTGGCCCTATTCCTCTCAGCTCTCCCCCTCTCGCTTCGCTTTAAAGACCAGCTGCACTGTTTCTATATGTACCGGGGCGCTTGCTGCAAGCTGGTCAGAGGCCTCCTCATCCTCACGCTGTTAAATGTCACTCTCTCCCCTCCACTGCACATCAGTAACTGGCGTTGGCACGGCAGGACCCCCCTATTGGTTGCCCAATTTCCATTTGCAGCCATGAATATAAATTTCTGGACGACCTGCCACTCTTGTAAAGACAAGGGGAATTTCATTCTGCTACTGTTCCACTCAGCTGAAGCTTCCAAATGTTCGGTGACATTAAAAAGCTGCACTGCGTATTTCCCCTTAGCTATCACATAAAAAAAGGGGGAAAAAAGCAATGAAAGAAAGCAAAAAACTCACCTCAAATGCACACTGCTGGGACACTTTTGACTTTGATCTGCTTTCACCAGACAACACAGCAGACAAGTTTATTGCTGTGATTGCAAGTGCGGCGCGTTAATTAAAAACAGCATGGCTGCCCTTGCTTAGACATTGTTTGTCTTCTTAACGTGGCAAAACACAGCTGCTCATCAAAGGTGTGTATAAACAGGCGTCTGTTTGCTCTAACTTATCAAGCGCTGGTGCAAAGGTCCTCTGGGAGTGTTGGTCTGTGCCTTTGTTTTTTAAACAATTACACCCAACGCATCAGAAGTGCAGCCTCTTAGTCACACTTTGCATTTCAACGTAAATGTCAGACTGACATCTTTGCAGTAAGACTCCCTGCGGACAGACCTGTTTTCTATGGTGCGGCTTTCTTTCTGCGATCATGCATGCAACAGCAGCAACAGATTGCATGCAGACATGATGGCAGAAAAAAAACACATTAACCTTCACATGTCATACATCCAAGAGAAATCACCTCCCTATATCCTAAATCACGCGAATGTCTGGTCAGAGATGAAGCTGTACTGTAAGACAGCATCAACCTCTCACGGCTGACAATATCCCAGAAATTCTGATATTAGAAAACGTGTCTCAACTGAAGGCTTAACATCTCCTCAGTAATTGCAGCCTTTAGTGTATAATAAGCTTTTATTTTAGCTTTCACTCAGGACAAAAGGAGAGTCCTGCTGTACAGAGACACATTATTTCACAGCCTTTAAACACAACCCCCCCACTGGGAAAACCATTATCATGGCTAATGGTAGATGTTAGAGGGTGTGAGTGCAGCTTGTACATGAGGATCCTGGAGGCCAATAATGAGGGGAAGTATTATTATTATCATGTGGAGCTGTGATGGCTGTGGTTGAAGTCATAGTTTCATTTTTTTCCCCCTCTACAATACTTGGTGGAGCTATATCTGTCAACAAATTAGAGAGCAGAGCACTTTCTTCTGGATAAAAACAAGGCTTTTTGAACATGTCCGCAGTTCCCTTCACAGTGGTGTATATGCATGTTTGCGCCGGCTCAACCAAGCAAGACAAAGAGAAACCAATAAATAGATCGTACCCTAACCTGGTCTGAGCTAAATAAGCAACTGGGAAATTGACAAGCGAGAAGCTTAAAGATCAAAAGCTACTGTTTGTAACCATTGTTCTGTTTCACCGATTGTCTCCTCTTTACAAAGTCAACACTTTGCAGTATTTTCTGCTTTTTGGACCCTCGCTGCTAGAGTGGGATTCAAAGCAGATTGACTGTTTCTCTGACTTTAATGCATTAATTCATAGCTTGTTTGGAATATGTCCAGAAACTATTAGTCTCGCACAGCCGGACTTCCACTGTGTCAGTGCTGGAGAATAGTCTGGCTGCACCTCATTATCACTCTGTTACAGGGGGAAAATGCTCTGGCTTGTTTGCATTTCTTTAAACCATCCAAATCATCTTGAAAAAAAATGAGGGGGAATTTTTTTTAAGTGGAACATTTGTACGCTGGGAGGGGAGCACTATCAAAGTTCACAAAAAAGAACCAAGCAGGTCTGCCTTATTTCACACTCCAAATCTTCATCAAAACTTGCTATTTTCAGTGTGTAGGTTGCTCGCTCAGATAGGGTTTTCCATAGCGAAAGGGAATTTTGGACAATGTAGCATGCAGATATGAGGAAATATCAGGCTTAAACCTGAAGTCCAGGCTAAGAAACTATACACCGATCACAACATTAAAACCACCCGCCTTATATTGCCGGGGCGTGGACAGGAGACCTCTGGGGGTGTCATGGGGGTGTCTGGCACCATGGGGTTAGCCCTCCATGGATCGGACTTGTTCCAGGGCATCACACGAACGGTTGTTTAAATTGGAATCTGGGGAATGTGGAGGCCAGATCAACACTTTGGGCTATTCGTTGTGTTCCTCAGGCCATTTCTGAGCAGTTTTTACAGTGTCGCAGGGTGCATTGTCGAGCTGGGGAGGCCGCTGCTGTCAGGGAGTGCTGTTACTGTAGGGGTTGGTGTGCTCGGTCTGAAGCGTGGTGGGTGGTATGTGTCAAAGATGCCAGGGTCCAAGGTTTCCCAGCAGGACATTGCACTGTAACAAGACGATCAATGATATTCACTTCACTGGTCAGATGGTTGTAATGTTGTGGCTGATCGATGTATATCCAGGTTTAAAAACAGAAACTGTATTCACACTGCCACACAGATGGGTAAACAAGTTCACTCAGTGGCTGGAGGAGCCGTATCATCTTACTGTATCTCTTCATTCCTGCTTATAGGTAACTTTTCTTTTACATCAACATTTACATTACATACAGCAACACATGGAAGCTACTGCTGAACAGAAAAAATACATTAAGGGCACAGTCTGATTTCAAACTCTGATTTACGAGCGTCATGGGTTAAACTGCACACTCATTTGTTTATACCAACAGGAAAGCACTAACCTAACCACTGCACTGTTGTTATTCCACTCCATCATCCTCACTTTAAGCCACTAACAATGTTGGATGCATTGGTAAACACGGGCGGATGATGAAACTCTCAGGCAGGTTATAACTTCCAAATAGAGCTGGCTGAGAGAGTTGAGGGAAATTGTGGATAGCTCTGCTTTCTATAGACAAAAAAATAAAATCTGTCTGACCTGTTATGAAGCACTAGCTACACTTGCAGATCTGTGAGGCAGCCTCAGAAAAAACTGAAATAACAACATTGTGATGTTCTGTTAATCTTATAAATCTAAAGTTAGCTGAGGGGGGAGGATAGCATTTGGTGCAATCATAAAAATGAAGTTGGTTCAACTTCTGCACCAAAACATTACACCATCATCTGGCCAATCAAATGCAAGTAAGTGCATATTCCTGTTAGTTTACCTTCAAGAATAAATGTGTTTAATGTATACAGAGTGATCACCATGAAAAAAATCTCATAACTTGAGCAACTTTTTAGAGTCATATTTCATCATCTCACCAATACCTGAAACGATAAAGTCTATCAACGTAGCCACTTTTGTTCTACTCTAAACGCCCTGGGGCAAAGCTCGATGCTTGCACATCCTGCTGTGACAACAACACTACACAAAGCTGTGACATTGAATCAGGTAAAAGAAAAAAATATATTCCAAAGTCTCTGAGAAAACTCCTCTCTTTCCCCTTCTGTTCTTTGCTTCTTACTTTTTCTTTGGAATATCCCCCTCTTACAGAGAAAATGGATGTGGTAGCGCTCGACAATGCTGCTTTTTGTGGACCTGGATGGATTGCATGTAAGCGATGAGATTGGTTTCAGTGTTCCCCGTGGACTGAGGCCTTTGGTGTTTGGTGATAAATGCCTCCTGTGTGGTAATACAGTTTGATTAACGGACACGGCCCAGAGCCTGATCCCTCCTCACCCTCCTCACTGTACCTGAATCAATCATCTACATGGAAAGGCCACAGTCTTGTGCAGGAGTGGCTGCTTAGAACTCGGCTCACTGCTTCCTCACTTTAGGAGAGCGGAGATGGCTTTAGGACTCACTTTGAGACACAGTAAATACAAACAGATCAAGCACACACGTTCACGTTTGCTGAGGTGACTGTTTGCTCAACATCTATATTGTTACACTGCTCAAATCTTGAAAGACAAGTTCAATCTATTCAGTTATTCAGTATTCACTTTGTTTGACTGTACTTTAAGGGTTAAAGTATAAGTGATGTCCTATTTTAGGCACATAATGAGTCTATACCCGTACTCTGGACATCCCTTTTAAATGTCACTTCATCCTGTGAGTGCTGGGATTGAGCTGAAGACTTGACCAGTGATATTTAAGAGGAAAGGATAAAACACCATCAGAAATCATTATCAGGCATCACAGTGGGAGTCTGACAGCTTGCAAAATTGTACACCTATTTTTTATTGGCTTTTTTCCCTGTCTTTAAATTCAGTGTGATGCAATGCTTCACCCCTCTTTACTGAAGCCTTGAAAATCAAATCACATTGGATATTTAAATGCACAAAAACTATTCCATTCTTATTGAATAGTTTTAAGCATATAACACATCTGTCTGTTTTTGTTATGCAAAGGTGACAAGGTGAATTCATTCGTAAAGAATAACTCTCCATATGGCTCTCCGCTGTATAAGACCAGATTTGATACTTTGACTGACATTAAAAAGGGCTACAGCAGCAGTTTTACCAATAGCCATGAAACCATATCATTGGAGGGGAGATTATGGCAGTGGCATAAGCAGTCAAATCAATCCCTGAGTATTTTTGTGCAAGTCGATAGAGGATCCAGGTTAGGCCCATTAGTCATGTTGGCACCCTGCACTGCGTTGCCAGGCCTCAAACGACCCTGCAACTGCATTGCTGGTGCTGAAAGCTCTCAACACACCCTAAATGGCTTTTTCAATATACTGGCTTTGAAAACTGAATGCTGATTTCCGTCGTAAGGCAGTAATAACTATGGGTTTATACCCAATCTTGAAATATTTAACAAAGGCATAATGTGCTTCTTGATGGCATTGAGAGAGAAAAAAAGCCATTTGTGGATAATTCATGTAAAGGAGGCACTTGATAGCGTTCCTCCCTCTGTAACTCCTTATGATGCACAGGCGTGCCTGGTAATACAACAGAAGCAAATGCCACCGGTGTTAGGACAATTTCCTCTCACCAACACTCGAAGACAAAGTAAACAAATTCGCAGTTCACATTCCAAACATGAGAGGGGGAGGCTCACGCAGAATGATGAATGGAGCAGAGTCCGCTCTCCACCGCTGAATGGGGATTGATGAGAAGTTAACTGATCCCTGGATTTGTGGGTGGGATTTAAAGCTCTGTTTGGTAGCCGTTCATCTGGCACCTCGGGACTCACATGGAGGGACATCGGATTCCTATGATGAGGTTGATGTGCTGTATCACAACACGTGCTGGGGCATAATGCTATTTGTTCCACACCAGCACTCTGTGATGCCGCAAGATGTTACTCTACTCTCTAGTCCTGTATTGTTAGGACAGATTTTCAATCCATACTTATTATACTGTGGCCTGGGACCCAATTTATACTTCAATATCGTAGGTGGGTGTGAATAGAAATTGATCTAAGGGAGGAAATCCTTTTCCAGTGGGAAATAAACTATTGTTCACTCACCATAACATGTGCTGCCTTTATACTCATTAGAAAACATAGTGGATACTAAAAAGATAAAACAGTTGCATAATAGTAAGTCAGCTGCACAGATAGAGAGGGATTCCTTCATTTTTTAAGAATTGTTCTATTATGTAATGAATATAGGATATTCCTTTTCATTGTTTTACATTAGATATTATATAATATATAGCACATTAATGAACATGAGGGTCTATACTTCATTCTTTGCACTGCTAATCACGTATCTATAATGATTTTGCAAAATAAAACAAGAACAAGCCTATTTATAAATGCAGGATTTTAAGAGGCAATCTGGACTGCAATCTGTTCAATGAGATTATACAGCGCTCCCTCACAAGTCTGACTGACGCTACATGCAGAGAGGACGAGCGGTAAAGATTTTTTCCGATTGAACATATCTCGTGGATTACAATTTTATTACATACATACATGCCTCGGCAGTATTTCCTCTAAGTGCACCTCAACATATCTCCTCTCTGAAGCGAGGGCCGTTCTGAAGTGCAGTGCTTACGCTTCGCTCATTCCACCTCATCGCCAGCCAGCACAAACCATTACAACATCAAAACATCGAAAACCTTATCCTGCTAGGTGGCACGCTCTTGCAGCAGAAGATTAGTCTGTGAAGGTGACTCTACCTGCACTTACACTTTAAATGTGCCAGGTGCTCCGTCAACCTCTGAATCCAAATTGGGGAGCTGTGCGAGGCAGCCAGCTTTAGCTAGCCTCCCCACAGTATAACTTACCTGCCACCAGCTCGCCCTAGATAAGGACAGATGACCTTTCTCCAGGTTGTTATAATAAATCAACTCCAGAGGCGGTTATTCCTGGCACACTCGTCTCGTCGGGCCTTACAGGTATCAATTGAGAAATAACGCAGCCCGACACCTCTGCTGGCATTTTTCTAAGTCACTGTTTGATATGTCAATCTGTCAGGTAAAGACACAAATACGAACAACAGACATGCACGCACTAAGACAGGGAAACCCGGTGAATCACATCTGCCTTGTTTATATGATTGTTGAACAATTTTCTTTGCTCTCTTTTTATTTCCTTGCAGTGACTTAAGCACCAAAATACACAGTAAGCTTTAATTATAATGTAAAGCATCCATCTTCCTACAGTCAGCCATTGAACTCTTCATTTGAAAATTGGTGACACTTTATGGTAAACTGTTTAAAAGGAGTCTAAACCTGAAAATAACCAGCATCTTCAGAGCAATATTCATGAACTTGCTGATCGGGCTGCTCCTGATCAGCAAATAATAAAGAATTTATGGGAAAAAATCTTCAAGTTTTGCACAATTACTTTTTTATGGACTGTTTATAGTACAGAACTAGAATGTTCTTTTCTCAATTAGAGGGAAAACAGAGCCAAAGTTAATTGCCCCTCTGATAATAGGAGCATTTGAGCGGCTCAGCCACAAAATAGGCCTCGTGGGGACATTAAACACAGAATCTCTGAATCGCTGCACCAGCTGACTCATTCTCATCACACTGATGACTACATTTAACCAGATCAGTGTGAGGTGCTTTGCTTCTCTTCTTTTTTATTTCAGTCCAGCGGGTGATCTGACTGATCAAAAGCTGACTGGGAAGTCGGCTCCATAACAGAACGTCTGCTTCTGAGAGTTCATGATGGCACAAAGTTTAGAGTCGGAGCAGGATATTTATGTAATGTGACGGCATAGATCAAATTAAGAAAACAGCAGAATCTTCACAGTGACGCTCAGCGAGGAAACTGTGAAAGTGTGCCATAAAAATGAAAGCACTACATTGCTTTGCAAGGCAATTCCCTACCACGGGAGGATCTAAATCTAACCAAATCTTATAAAACCAGCTACCAGAAGACTGTGACTGGAACACTCACTTGACCAAATGCCACCCTTTAATCACACTATAAGAGCTGAATCAGACAATTGAAGATTCATATTTGCCGGACCAGCAAGTATTTGACAGCAGCACCATGAGAATCTGCAAGCCTGCTCTGGCAAGCTGCACAGCTTTCATTACCTAGAGTGGCTTTTAGAGAGAAACACTAGGCCACATCTCAAACAGTTCAGCCAAATGGACAATGACAAATATCCATAACAACATTTTCCCAAAGGCTAATATTGCAATGGCCTATAAGGGCCATTGTTCTTCATTCAATTATTAAATCAATGGGAACTGAACAATAATGTGTTAAGACAAGTCAGGCCTTCATCTTTAGTGTGCATGATCTATTAAGCAGCAGATTTCTGCATAGAACTAGGACACTAATCCCCTTTCAAATGGAATAGACCTGACAGACCTACCTATACAGTACATATATAGTATATATGCATTCTTCATAAAAGTGATTAAAAAAAACTTTTTAAAAAACTGTGTATACACCCTCCAAAAGCACTATACTTCTTTATAAACATGGCAAAATAAGAATTACAGGGAAGACCCAAGATCATAATCAATGGCAGAGATCACTCTGTCACATAATCTTGATCATTTTCTCCAGCTGTTCTCAAAATATTCAAAGACAAAATATATTTCTCAATCTATTACATCCAACTACTGCACTGTGCTTCATTACTATTTATTTAAACCTGCAACAATTTATGTTTCAAACCTATTATCTCTTTCATGGAGGCATGATTCATAGAAGGACTAATGGAAAAGACTTTTGTATTGATATTTCAAAATCAAAAGCAGGAAAAATGTTATAAAAAATGTTTGAGACCATTTTAGAATATTATACAGATACAGTTATACAAGAAAGACTAAAAAATGTAATAAGTGAAACACAAAATGATCAAGCAGTTTCATGATTATAAGAAGAATACTGGCTTCTACGTAGGGCTTATTTGGAAGTCTTTGAAAAATTTTCGCATTAAAAGTTTCTTTGGAAAAAAAATAGACCCCCCCCCCATA
>OMNN01026316.1:0-13131 GCA_900302755.1 Chromis chromis
GTTTTTCAATTTTTCTAAAATAAATAATCAAAGAAACTTTCATTTGTCTGGTTTCTGTCATTCTAACTGGATGATCCTGATTCTCTCTCCTTCTTCAGGTTGTTCTGTTTCCATAGAGGTGCAGGACTTTATATAGCAGTGAAAAAATAGATCACAGTGAGGAAAAAATGCACAGAAACTACTTGGGATTCAGTGGAATAAAGTACAATACAAATAAACTATTATTTACAGGTTTTACACCTGAAGACTGGGAAGGAAAACTGATGTGTTGATTATTCTTCTGTGGGGGAGAAAGACCCTCTTTGACTTTGTGCACTGGTTGTTTGCAGAACTCTTACAAGCACTAAGAAGCTAGAGCACACTAAAGTGAAAGGAAAAAACTTGTAGTGAAAAATGCAACAAAAAACTGAGGGCTAAACTTGTAAGCTAGCAGCGACTGCTCAAGGTGATAAATATTTGGCTCCTTAATCACTTTTTAACCACGTCTGAATGACAAACTGCTCATTGAAGCTAGAAGTGGTCGTTACCTTCCATGACCCTGGCGCAGATCTCGGCTCCGACTCCAAACTGAGGCCAGCCGCCCTCCACCGTCACCAGGTGGTTGGTCTTCATCACGCTGGCCTCGATGCTCTCCACGTCCATCGGACGGATGGTGCGAAGGTTGATCACCTGACGAACACAAGACAGGAAGCGGTGAACGGGGCTGCTGAGGTCAGGAGAGGGACTGTGTCGGCTTTGAACAGGCGTGTTGCTTTACCTCGCACTCGATTCCCTCCTTGGCGAGGACGGCGGCAGCGTCCAGACAGTGACCGACATACCGAGAGTGAGACACCAGAGTGACGTGAGTCCCTGAAACACAGAATAGAGGATAAATAGAAAGAAAGAAGGAGAAGTAGAAGAAGATGAACAGGAAGGGGAAGTAGAAAAAGAAGTAGAAGGAGAAGATGAACAGGAAGAAATAGAAGGAGAAGAAATAGAAGTAGAAGAAGATGAACAGGAAGGGGAAGTAGAAAAAGAAGTAGAAGGAGGAGGAGAAGATGAAGAGCAAAAAGAAGTAGAAGAAGAAATAGAAGTAGAAAAAGGAGTAGAAGAAGGAAAAGAAGATGAACAGGAGGAAGACAAAGAGGAAAAAGTAGAAGAGGAAGAAGGAGAAGAAGTAGAAGAAGATGAACAGGAAGAAGAGGAAGTAGAAAAAGAAGGAGGAAGAAGACGAAGAGCAAAAAGAAGTAGAAGAATTAATAGAAGTAGAAAAAGGAGAAGTAGAAGAAGGAAAAGAAGATGAACAGGAGGAAGAAGCAGAGGTAGAGGAAGAACAGGAAGACGACGAAGAGGAAAAAGTAGAAGAGGAAGAAGGAGAAGAAGAATAGGAGGTTCAGAAACACAAATGTACAGATGTGACGTTCAAGTCACCTTTACACCAACATCGTCTCCTGTTTGCTTCCAAATATATGGAAACTATCTCAGTTATGTTAGATATTGTTTTTCAAACAGCCTCAAATTTCAACAAAAAAAGAATCTCTCAAAAAGTATTTAATACATGAAGCTGAACTTTGACAAATATGTTCATAATTATTCATATTTTAAACTATAAAAATGTCAGGTACATCGGAGATGATTAAGCGGCCATTGTTGTTAAGATTTTAGAGTTCAGATGGAGTGACGGAGCTGCAGATCCACTGATTTAGGATATAAACAAGTCATTACAGGTTAGCAATAATTATCTCTATCAACAGAACGTTTCAGCTCATAAGTCAACATGTAAAACAACATGTTTTCCTGGAGTGTTCATAATAACATTGGTTTTGAACAGAGACAGTGGAACTGTCATTATGGGATGTTGTATCCTCCTGGTGTTTTCAGTCTATTTATATCTGCCCTTCAGTTATTTTGTTCCCTCAATTTAACCTTGTGTAACAAGTTTTACTGCCGCAGACAAAATATTCTGACACCTTAATGTCAGAATTAAATGACGCAGGAAGAAAACGTGTTCAAAAAAAGCTCGATCCAGTCAGACGGGTTTCGTCTCACCTGCTCTCTCGATCTTGGCCTTGCCGATGGGAATGGTGAAATCTTTGGACATCGACTCCTCCGACATCTCAAAGGGAACTCCGTACATCAGCTCGTTCTCCAGGAAGACCACTGCAACAAACACAAACCCTGTTTTATAACAACGTGAGGTAACGTCTCACTGGAGGACACAGGCGGGTCGTTCATCCATCTCCTCTGTATTTGTGTAACTGAAAGATGAACATTTGGTTTTTGAGTTTTTATATTCATCTGCAGGATGTTTAAAGTTAGATGTTACATTACTACTCACGTCTGTTTGCATCCGAGTGAGATTTCAAGAAACGTTTTTCAGCAGTTTAGTTGAAATCACAAAGAATTTCATCCAACTGTGCAAAGACTCATTTGCCCCATTTGAAACCACTTCTGTAGTATTTCTGTCTGATCAGCTGATCTGAGATAGAATATCACTCTAGACGTTTGCATTCTGAAAACTGCGGCGTCTCACCAGGGTTGTCGTCTCTGATGGCTGCCTTCAGGAGACCTTTTGCATCTTCTGCGTTCCAGGGACTCACAACCTTCAGACCTGGACAGTGAGCGTACCTGAGGACACACAAACAACCACTGAACGACCTCTCAAACAACAACTTAGGTTTTATTTTGGTTGCTTTGATTGTTGCTCATCAGAGCTGCTCTCAAAGTTTTCATCATTGATAGAAATCAAGGACAAAACTGCTCAAACATCATCGTTGCCTCCTGTATTGAGAGCTGAGGGACACCAGGTGTCAGTGAACGCACCATGCAGCGAAGCACTGCGAGTGCTGAGCAGCGACGCCGGCCGACGCTCCGTTGGGTCCTCTGAAGACGATGGGCACCGTCTGCAGCCCGGCGGACATGTAGTAGGTCTTTGCTGCAGAGTTGATGACCTGGTCGATGGCTTGCATGGAGAAGTTAAAGGTCATGAACTCACAGATGGGTCTGAGTCCGGCCTGAGGGGAAAACAGTCATATTAGTTTTCCTCAAGAGCCTTCAGGTGTTTTTCTGCAATATGAAAAAATACAGGAACTTTCCAAGGATGTCTTGAACCTTTATCTGGAGAGAACTAATCTTTATGTCTGTGAAGATTCTCAGTCATCTAGGTCATGGTTATCCTCGTAGTTTGAATCGTAGCATCTGGACTTGCTTGAGTTTGTCGAAGATGTTTCACCTCTTCTCTTCGGTTTATCTCTTCGAGAAGAGGTGAAACGTCTTCGACAAACTCAAGCAAGTCCAGATGCTACGATTCAAACTACGAGGATAATCTCTATAATCTAAAGCAGTGGTTCTCAACTGGTCCAGCCTCAGGATCCACTATGTCTCTATTAAAACGGTCGTGACCCAAAAGTTTGCTGTTCCTGTTAACAAACTAAGGTTTATCTGGGTGTATCTCAACACATTCTGATACAGCTTGGGAATTTTTTTGACTTATTTTTTGCTCATTTTGGACCCTTTAGCCAAGTTCTGGTCATATTCTGTCCCATTCTGACACATTCTGAGCACATTTTGGTTTATTTTTGTCACGTTTTAGCATAAATGTCTCCACTAAGCTGACAGAGCCACATCTAGAGGTTAATAGTGGACAACTACTGGTGTCACCACCACTAAATATCCTGCTATTGAAAGCAAACTGTCATAAGAAACACCTCCTTTAAAATAAAAGACTTAATACCACTACTTTTTTTGGGGGGGGCATGCTTCTGCGACCCTCTAAAAATGACTTTGCGACCCACTTTTGGGTCCCGAACCACTGATCTAAATTGTGTGTACACAGGCGGATTTTTATGAGCAGAGCATTTCAAAAGTCAGTATTCAGGCCTCCAGACTACATTTCCCACCAGTAGCGCTGCACAGCCTCCTGCCCGCTGCTCGCAGGCTTCTGTTTACATCCTAATCTCATCTCAAACTTGTGAGCTCAGATTCAAGTGAAAGCTGATTTACAATCCAAACAGCTGATTATAAATTAACCCAGTAGTCTGAGGATGTTGACTGGCGTGCAGGTGAACAGAAACTCACCATGGCGGCTCCCACTGCGATCCCAGTGAACCCCATCTGCACCAAAGAGACAGCAGAAAACCAGGTGAGCAAAGTTCCTCTGAAGAGGTGTTTTATGACAACAGAAACATGTCAGAGTCTCACCTCTGAGATCGGAGTGTCCATGATGCGTTTGTCTCCGTATTTCTTCCACAAACCTCTGCTCACCTGAACACAAAACATCACCATCATAATGACGACAAGCTTCGGAGAACTTGGAGAGCTTCATGTCTTTATATCAGCAGTGGGACAAAATATGGATACAGTGATCACTGAGTATCGATACGCTGGCACCAACTATGGATCCTTTAATTAATATAACAAAGCGCTCTAATGAGGCGCTCTAAACCCTGCCAGATCCCCCTGCCAGCTGCCATTTCCCCAGCCTCACTACTTAACGACTCCACACGGTGGCGTTTATCACATGAATGAGGGAGACTTGAGCGGAAATGAATCGGCCCAAGAAGAGTTTGTACAGGTATAATGGAGGACAGCAACACTACCGTAAGAGACGGCCCATCCACGTTTAAGTCCAAAGTGTGGACCCATTTGGGCTTTGGCAACATGGAGGGAACAAGCAAGCTGGACAAAGACTATGCCCTATGCAAGAACTGCCTCGCAAAAGTAAAGTACACAGGTACAGGTAAGTTTACAGGCATTTAGTATTTTTCAGTTATAGATATCGTGATGTTTCGTTATGTGATTGTCTTGCAATATATCGATTATTGCAGTATCGATGTATCGTGTGATAACATCGATAGTATCGGTATCGTGAGCCATGTATCGCGTATTGGATCATATCATGAGATACCATGTGATTCCCACCCCTACTCAAGAACAAACTTGGACAAGCAACACAAAGTCAAGATTTTCAAACACTCATTCTTGATTTTACTCGAGGAAAGACTGAAGCCTGACTGAGGTTAATTTGACAAAAGTATGTCTAATTATACCAGTGCACATTCACCACCCTGAGCTCTTTCTCTGGGAGTGTTTGGCACCATCTTCCACACAGTAGACGAGACAGACTAGAACAGGAACACAACCCAAAAACTAGAAATACTCTGCCACATTGTTAACACAACATAAAACAAACACTCATAAAGGATTTTGACAAATAAAATGTACTGCAAATCCAAGCACATCGGCTCCAAACACTGGTCTCGATCCCTCGAGGAAACCGTCGAAGTATAAATCACAGTTCGCAACTAATATCCAGAGTAAACACTGTTGTACCACTTGAAAATGCATCCAGTGATTGTAGCTCTTACTGGAAGGGGATCAAGTGCATTGTGTTTAGTACAAAAATGCTCTGCTCCACTACCTCTTTCTCTCCTCTGCCGCTGAAAATGATGTTTGGCAACAAATTAAGGGCAGAAAGGGGTCGTCAATTTCCAAAGACACTGCAATTTTTTTTCCCTGGTAGCTTGGCATGAAAGAGGAAGCAGGGAGCAACGGAGAAGATAGCAGTGGTGAGAAATTAAAGAGGCCGCGTTGAGATTTCTTTACAGGCACTAAGCATGGGATGGTAAATGCATCTACAAACTGTAAGACCCTCAGGCCTTTAACACAGCTGATTATAAAACACCTACATATGTTTATATTGGATATAAACTCATACTTTGGCCGCACAAACACCTATAAAAGAGGTAGGTATCTGAAACAGGGCATCTCCTCCCCGTGTCTTGCAACTCTTCGACCACTCACGAGGTGAAATAGGACGATCAATGCCCGATCAATAAAAACAATAACAATAAATCACCGTTTCCTTTGACGAATGCTAATGAACCTTCCCCCATCCGTCGTGCCGATACTTTAAAAATAGAGAGGCTGCTCTTACAGTCAATGACTGTGTCAGGATAATAAAAGCGTTTTAGTTTAATTAACATTCTCCGGAGAGCGACGGGGTCTCTTTGGATGCACTACCTCCAAATAACTACTTTTCATTTGCAGCAGAACATCGCTATTTTTGGGGGCTGTAAGGTTTCACGTTGTTACATCTGGGCTCCATCTGTCTGTGTTTATACTTTGGCTTTTCTAATTTAAAAAAAAAAAAAAAACACACGGACAAATTTAGAAATTAATCTTACAGCATCTGTTTCATTTTGTATTCTAATTTTCGTTGCGAGGATTTGAAATTGAGTAAATGCATGAACACAGGTTACATCTTATGAGCTAAACAGTTTTTGCAGGTTGACTATAGCGTGTTTTAGTACGCTGCTAAGAAGCTGACTTTGTTGCATAATCACAGCTGTGAATGGGAAGCTTTTCGGGGTCACGGCTGTCTGGAAACTGGCCTAGTAGAGAATTAGGCAGAAGACAAAGCGACATCGTGGCCGGTCCTTAACAGGGTAACACAGATACAGACTCTGATAGTCACACCTCTGGGCAATTTACCATTTGCAGTCGCTTGGGTGTCTTTGTAAACCAGGAAAAAAAATATAATAACAGAGAGAAAAAGAAAAGAAAAAGGACCAAGAGGAGAAACAAAACAGCTAAAGTCTTGTAAATGTCGGGTACCATCTTCTAACCTTGCAATCTAAGAGACTATAAAGAACAATATATGACGTATCAGACTTACAGTAGACGTCCACCCTGATGGACTTGATGGCCGGAGAGCCGAGGCCGTTCTCAGCCTTGCAGTAGTAGCGACCGCCCTGAGTCCTCAGGATCTTTGCGATGTGCAACGTCTCGTTGAACACGCTGGAGTCCTGGAAGCGGTCTGACACGCTGCCAGCTGTCTTTGTCCATCGGATCTGGGAGGAAAGAAAAGAGGAGAGATGATTAGACTTCCAGCTCTTGTTCAAATTTGTGCACACAGTCGACTGAGGAGAGAAACACAGCTTTAGGTAGGAGATTGCGATGCAGCACCACTCGAGAAAATGCTCAGATTGAAGTCCATTTTTTAAAAGACATGAACAAAAAAAAAGGCCAGTCGCTGATACAAACCAGGTAAAAACATTGAATTGGTTGGAGTTACTTTCACTCAAATACCTCACATGGTAAATTGAACAACAGATGCACTAATTTCAACAGAATTATTGTTTTTCTTTGCATTTTTTGGCCCAGTTTTCTTCCTTCTCTTTGTAAATCTACTATTAAAGTAAGACTCAACACACCCTAACAAGAGTCTATCATTTCCATCCATTCATCCATCCATTTTCTGTACATTATCTGTACGCCGCTTAATCCTCTGCAGGGTCGCGGGGGGGCTGGAGCCTATCCCATCCGACTTAGGGCGAAGGCAGGGGACACCCTGGACAGGTCGCCAGTCCATCGCAGGGCTGAGTCTATCATTTGAGCTACACAATTAATAAAATGTTAATCACAATAATGGTTTTAGCTCCTAAGTGAACGACTGGAAAGACACTGAAATGAAGAACCACTCGAGAAACTTATCAAATAGAAGTCATAATTAAAAAAAGATAAAAAGATAAGGCCAGCATGAACACAAAAAACAAGGCCAGTCGCTGAAACAGACCAAGGCAAAGCATTGAAGGGATTGTAGTTACTTTTCCCCACAAAGCTCACAGGGTAAATTGAACAATAGGTGCGCTAATTTCAACAGAATTATTGTTTTTCTTTCCACTTTTTCAAGTTTTCTTGATCCTGTAAATGTATGATTACACTCATAACAAGAGGCTGCCCTTTGAGCTACTGCAACACAATTAATCAGATATTCAGCTAAATTCCGATTTTTCGCGATACTGTCTGCAATTAAATGAACAGAATCGGTTGCGATACTGAATTTAAAATGCTCCACTTATAGAAAACTTACAGAAAACAGCCCATGTACATGAAATCACTTGGTTTGAACTTAAATCTAACATTAGACAACTGAGTGGAGACTAGAGGCTTCCCTGTGCACAGCCACCCAGCTAGCTTCTACTATCATGGGTATCAAGTGTAGGGCTGGTCCATACATCCATCCATTATCTATACACCGCTTAATCCTCTGCAGGGTCGTGGGGGGGCTGGAGCCTATCCCAGCCAACTTAGGGCAAAGGAAGGGGACACCCTGGACAGGTCGCCAGTCCATCTCAGGGCAGGGTTGGTCTAGAATATTAGAATATCCGAATATTCGTTCGTTGTGGTGGTATTTGAATAATAATTTTGATATTTGAATAGTCGTGCACGTCCCCGCTTGGGCACCGCTACGGCTTGAGACGAATATTCGAATAGTCGTAATTAATTGGACCCGAATATTCGAAGGACGGCAACTACTATTCGGAACAGCCCTAGTAAAGTGAAGCATTTTGGGTGCAGTCTTATTTATAATTTGCCTCTGCACTGAACTCAGGTGAAAAATAACCTCATTTTCAGTTTTGTTTTGATGCAGATTTCTGCATTAGAAGGAACACAGCACAAAATGTTCAGTCCCTAGAGTCAATGAACAATCGGGATAAGTCTTTTGGCCATAATCGTGCTGCCCTACTTTGAGCCAGAGGAGAGCTTCTCATGTGAAACATCTCTGCTAGAGTTTCACTGCCAGGAGCAGAAAGAAAGAAAGAAAAGAAAAGAAAAGAAATGACTCATTGTATGAAGATAACAAGTTGGAAGTGAAGGAAGTGCTGGGTTTGCATTAACAGCTAACAACACCAGCGACCATTATGGGGCTGAAGGGCTTCCTGGGGTCTTGTTGCCATGTGAGGTTGCCAGGCAAACTGTGAACTGTGAGAATTGTTTCTGTGCTATAACCATAAGGTGTCATTACACTCTGGCTCATGCACGGATTACACAAGTAAGATGTATTGTTTTAAGCAGTGTGAGTATATTTTGTTACCACTAAGTAGAGCCAGCGTTGGTTTATCCAGTTTTTGTGCTGTCTGTAGCAACATAGGTGTAATGGCCATTTTGATGGTGTGTATATGTCTGGGTGTGTGTTGGACACTAATTAGTCCACAAGAGGGTGTAATACATTTGTGAGTCATCAGTGAGGGTGTGTATTTAGGTAGGAACCTTTGTTACAGCAGGTGTTGCCTGACGGGGTGGAGCACAAATGATTTCTGACCGCTACGCTATGCACCGCCGCACTACGGATGGAAATGTTGAATTGTGGATGGTTTCATTTAAATGGACTTTTTGGACTCAAATGGGTGAGCAAAATAAAGAGAAATAGTTACACTATTCACAAATTCGGACATTGTTTCATTTAAATCACAGTACAGATGTAGGTAGTGAGCGCGTCAGTCACTAGACCTTCAGTAGCCCGTCAAGGTAGCTTTAAGCATTGGGCTTTGCTACTATAATAGGCTTAAATTTAGTAAACAGACATGAATAGAATTGATCTTTTTGTCTAGCGCTAGCAAGATAATTCCCTAAATCGACACACTCTTCATTTAAAACTGGAGCAAATACAAAAGTAGGATTCCTAAATATATCTAGAATACAGAGCAAAACAGAAATAAAGGTCCATCTTATACAAGCTTGTTTTGAATAACGGCCAACTTTCCTCTGCAAATGAGGTAAATCCAACCCAGCAGATGGAAATTAGCTTATTCTATGCATGTTTTCTATATTGTCTTGTGTTTTTGAAGATTCTGCATCCACTGCAATGCACAGGCGATCGAGGGTTTAAAAATAAAACGGCTGTAATGTTCTTTCTTATAGCGCCTCAGCCTGAAGTGTTGATTTGATGGCGAAAAATCTTCCTGTGACTTCCCTCTTTGCTCGGTTCCACACAAGACTGACCTCAGCATGGCCCGCTCAGCATGAGTACCTTTCACTAACTGATGAGACCCAGTTAGCCCATGGCATTGAGGTGTAATGAAAGGTGAAATAGTGTTACTCTCCAACATGAGGTTGTAATTGACTCTCCATCATCTCCCTCTCCTGTCCTCATTAAAGCATACAGCATGAACAGGTACTGTGACAACTCTGGCCTGGGGGCCACACAGCCAGAACCACCAAGCATAAAGCTCCATTCAATCCCTCTTCCCTAAGTAAGCCACAGATGGACTGGCTTTGCCTGCAGAGCCTCACATATCTCTGTCTAGGCAGGGGAAGCTATGAATTAGAATCCAATATCTCCACACTGTATGGTGATAGCATCATCTTGGATACTGATAACATCCCATTTTACAGAGATAGCATCAGATGAAACAGGGATATCACTGCATGCAGGGAAGGGGGATTGGGTGCTATCACAGAGATTGCGTCTGCTGTTCTGGCTGTGGGGCTTTTAACCATGACGGCTCCAGCTCGAGGTTATGACACTGTGAAGTTTGGTCATTTTCCCAACAAACAGGAGAAGGTGGAATTAAAAGGGTGGGTGGGCTGAAACCCGATAATGGCACCCTGTTCCAGAGGCTTTGGAGCTGGCGGGTAGATGATGACAAGAAGAGGAATTCACACGCAGCGAAAGTTTATCAGAGCAGTTTCAGATTCTCTGTTTTGCTCGGGGTGCTACTAGAGTGGTAGAAATAAATTAGCTACCCTGAAATTCAAAGACCGTGTGTGTGTTCTCTCTTTAATCGACCTCTTTCTCTGAAAAAAAAGACAAAGCCTGTAGCCAGAGTGCGTTTCTGTCCTCTTCCTTTACATTGCACAGTCTTTAAGTGGATATATTACCATTAAAAATAAACGCCGGTGAATGAACGCGCCGCACCGAAAAGGCGTCACTTGGCTTGTTTCAAATGCGTCAAGAGACACCGAAAGAACGACGCAGTGAAAAAGCCCAAACTCAGCAGCCGATTGATGCTAAAGCCCAACTGTTGGAGAATCTGGTGGCCTATTCTTACAGCGAGGGACATCGTGAGTTCAGCAAAACAAGCCCGAAAGTTAAATAAGTTATGAGCATAAATTAGATGGAGCAAAAGTTTTTGAATTCTGTGTCACTCTCCTACTGTGCTCTGGATTCTCCTCATGCAAATACAAAGCAAGCTGGCTTGTGGCGACCTCAGCAGAATTCAATATTCTCCCAGCTTATACCCCCAGTCATTTCCTTTGCCTTTTGTGTAAAGAGCTTTGAGTTTTAGGGAAACGCAGTATCAATAAGTGCATTGTTCGAGTGACACTAAGAAGTGGGTATTCAAATAACTCTTTATATTTTCAAAAGGAAGGCGCCCCTGTTTGTTCACAGGGGCAGCGTAGCGCATTATTGGTGAGCTTTCAACTCCCCCACTGTACCCTCAGGCTGTTTTCACTCCTCCACTCCACTGACTTTCTACATCTGAGCACCTCTGCCCACAGGGGGGAGTCCTGAAGTACGCCTGGTGAGAACAGTTTGACCCTCTTCACTCTCCTTAGCGCAATGCAAATACTCTTGATCTGAGAGGAGCTGGTGGATTGGAGCAATATGATAATTGGTCCTTGTCTATTTTTGCTGCTTCTTTCACATAAAAAAAACTCATAAAGGTACCTGAAAGTATAAACTGGGGGATTAGCTAAACTGCCAACAATGTATTCAACAGAAGTGAGTACACCCCTATGCAATACCACTTCAACAATGTACCACCTTACAGTAAATTGTATTTCTTCTAAATTGAACACTAAAGTTTCTCTTCTGTTAAATTCAATTTGAGATTCAACATGTCCACCTCGACATGGAGGTGTTGCACAAAATTTCTGGAGAGATGTTCTGCCGTTCTTCAAAGCCATTTTTTTCCCACCAGCTGTTCTTTGCTGGAGGGGTTGTGTTGCTCTGACTTTCTCTTTAAAACACCCCAAAGGCATTCAATTGAATTCAAGTCAGGCAACATACTTGGCCAAGTCGTAGTTTTTTCTTCTTTGGAAACTTTCGAATGATTTTGGTGCTGTGCTTTGGATCATGATCATGTTGGATAGTTCTTCTGGTTTATCCACAGACATTCATGGTGTATCTATAAATGTCATCTCCCCCACACCTTTTGCATTCCTTCAGCCACCATATCATCACACTCCCACCTCTGTGCTTCACTGTCAGGACTATTCATTAACTGTGGTAGCCCTGGTCGGGTTCAACCAAAAGTGCCGGACTCAATCTGAGCCAAACAGATTTATCTTGGGCTCATTCCCAAATAGTGTGTTCCTAATATTCATCAGGCTTCTTTCAATGTTCTTTAGCAAAGTTTCATCTTGCAGTTTTGTGCCGAAGAGCAAGCAAGGGTTGCTGCAGTGGCATGCTGACACTCCCAGGATCAATGGTCGTGATGATGTGGCTGTGTGTATGTGTGTAATGTGCATATATGGATGGACATGTACATGTATGTATATTTGTGTATATGTAGGTATACTATATACTATGATTATTTTCAGGCTTCAATTGCATTAATTGCGAGTTTAATTTAACAGGAACAGGTAGTGGTTTTGAGTTGTATGAAAGGGGGTGGGATTTAACAAGTGTATACTTCTACCCACTCCTTTTCAAATGTGTTAAGAAAAAAAAAAAAAAAAGGGATCTTTGTTTTGTACTGTTAAATTGTTTATTTTGTTTATTTTCTAAATTACTATCAAATCAAATCAAATCAAATCAAATCAAGTACAAGTACCTCAAATCTCTAAGTCAGTCGACAGTCGAGTAAAAGTTACTTACTACCCCTGTGGTTTGGACCCACCTCTGCAGGAGGAGGTGGAGACTTTGCTCCTGCTTTGCCTCCATCTTGCTGCTCTGGCGGCGGCGGTGGCGGTGCAAACTCCTTGTTGTTGTTCTCCTGGTCGATGTCGCTCAGCGAGCTCAGGGAAGAGTTTCTGGAGAAGCAGACGGGCGTGTCCTCGATGGCAAACTTCTGCTTCTCGTCCGTCGCCGTCTGATTAGTCGCGGGTTTGGTGCGAGGAAAGACGGCCGCCGTCTGCTGCTTCCTCTTCCTGCCTTCTTCTTCTTTCGCTTTCTTCTCCTCCTCGTCCTTCTCGCCGCCTTCGTCCTCGTCGAAGTCCAGGGAGCTCAGCGAGTCGTTGCGTGAGAAGCAGCACGGCGTTCCCTCGATGGGCGTGTAGTGGCGCGGCGAGTCAAAGGCGAAGCCCGGTTTAGCTTTAGCCGTCGCGGTGAAGCCGTACGCCGCCCGTTGAGGCATTGGTTTCACCGGTGACGTTGGCTTCTTCTTCTGCTGCTGCGGGCCGAGAGGGGGAGGGGCAGGAGAA
>OMNN01026319.1:6062-26812 GCA_900302755.1 Chromis chromis
GTTTTAGCATTTGTTATATCCTACAAGAAATCCACACAGGTGTACAGGTATAGTACAAAAAAGGATATGAGTTGTTTTCAACCTTTAACACATTTCCTTATAAGTCAGTTCAAATAAAATGTTGACCCAACAAACCAGTTCAGTAAAAATCATTTAGCCAACATAGATTATCTAGTTCATTCAACTGTGCACAAGCAGATCCTTCAAAAATGCATAGGAAATCTCACGAACAAGGGATTGCTCCTGCAAAAATGCAAAGGTAACTAGGTGACTAAATATATGCACTTCAATTGTTTTCTTGCAGGACTTTAGGATTTAATATGAGGTATATTCTTGATTAAACATCAATCCACTAATTGCCGTTTCAGTTAAAAATGTATGAAGCGATAAGGCAGAAGACAAATGCATTGCAGAAAATGTATTGTGTATTAGTTGTACCCTGGAACCTCTTACTGTTTAATGAGACGGAAGACTGGAGTTCATTTGTTGTGTTAAATACTGTAGCGGTCCATGGAGGTGGTCCCTCGGATTTCATGTTGGCAATGCCAGTGGTGGAGAATCCTGGTCCTCGAAAGTAAAAATCCAGCATGTTTTAGATGTTTCCCTCTTCCAACACACCTGATTCAAATGGTCAGGATCATAATCAGGCTTCTGCAGAGCTTGATGTTGAGCTGATCATTTGAATCAGGTGTGTTGGAAGAGGGAAACATCTAAAACATGCAGGATTTTTACTTTTGAGGACCTGAATTCTCCACCTACGGGTGGTGGCAGCGCAAAGAATCACAGGAAATGTTAATGTCCAAATCCAAACAGTTAAAACTGTAGTTTTGTGATTATTACTTCATTTGTGATCTGTTTGAATTTTGATTGTTGTGGACGGGTGAGTTGGTTTTTGATGTTTGTGTGGTCAGGAGGGTTGTGGGGGTTCAGCTTGCAGGAGGCCATCATGACTGAGACTTCTGTAGCAGTTAATGACCTCCGACCAGCATTTAAATGTAAAGAGTTCCACTTAAACTGTCGACTGTATGAGCTAATTAAGTCTTTAAGTCTAAAATAAGTCTTAGGATTACTAAAGTCAGTCGTGATTTTCTGCACCACATTCAACAACAATCCCTCCAATACTTGCTAAGTTCTTTAAATCTAGATCAAAAGTGATGAACCAACAAGTCAACTGTGGCTGAAAAGCAAGATGTACTACAAGACTGACATTGCTGAATGATGTTTTTGCAAAAGCCACGTCATTTCATGTGTGGTAAGTTTAACTCAGCTGTATTTTCTCATTGCACAGGGGACGTTTCCAGTGAAAGGGCCTCACAAATGTCTTTGGCAAACCCTCGACAGGGCAGACAACGGGTTAATGACAGCTGGTTTTTCCTCCTGCAGCCAAACGCTTACAGACACACACCATCAGCCTCACGCACACTCCAGAGGCACTGTTATGGGCTCTAATCAGAACGACAAATGATGTGTCACAAAGAGTGGGAGATGAGTTAGAAGAATCATTCACTCTCCCTCCTTTCTCGGAGAGTAATAAGGTGAAGAAATGTAGCTGGAGAAACGTGGAGTGGAAAGACATATGGAGGGGAAAGAGGGAACGGAGGGATGGTGAGGAGAAAAGTGAGTGTGTGTGTGGTGTCAAGTTGATAAATGTGGTAGTAGGAGCCATTGTGGTGGTGGAGGAGTAGGAGGCCACCAGATAACAGCAGAGCAAGGCCTAAGCTGTCTCACATCATGAATAAAACACCTCTGACTCACACTCACAAACACACACCGATTTCTAATTACCTTCAGATGACTTTATCTTTCTGTTTAATTGAGTTATTTGAATGGGAAGAATCAGACTGTGGGATCAGGACTCCCTCTCTCTCTGTATGTTGCACTGGCTGGTTCGAAATGATGTATATGTGCTGTAAACATGCATGCAATTAATCACATGCTTGGTGGATTGTCCACTCTCAACTTTAAAGTGCTCGTTGGCAAATAAGCAACAAATTGCCTGGTTGTGAACAACGATATGGTTTCACCTCATTTTGTGTCAATGTGGCGCCCTCTAGTGGCTGAAACAGGAAGACGTTTCACTGTGCAGCAATATTCGCATCCCTCAAATGAAATGTTCATCAAACTGTTGCACCACAGGAAAATGTTGTTGATGCTGTTACATTTTTTCCTTTATAAAAATCTGAACATGAATGCAGTTCTGTGTCTCATTTCATTGTGTAGTTTAGCCACAGGAAACGTGTATTTCTAAGATATGATGACATGCCAATAACAAGGGAATAAAAGAACTTTGAGCAATTGGAAGGTTGTTTTTGCTCACTGTGTCAGTGACTTTGACAGTTTCACAAACTTGCCCAAAGTTAGCAATAAGATAGTATGT
Source organism: Chromis chromis (assembly GCA_900302755.1). NCBI lineage: Eukaryota > Metazoa > Chordata > Actinopteri > Pomacentridae > Chromis > Chromis chromis. The sequence goes on from OMNN01026319.1 coordinate 8,440, forward strand.
GAGAAGGATGTTTTTCTAAATATCTAAAGGGCCATGCTCGTAATTTTGTAAATAACAGTAGGTTCAGTTGTCATGTTGAGTCTTATAAGGGCTGCGCAGACCGATGCAGACTTTGAAAGCAATGAATATACACGTGGTTTTAATCATACCACAATAGATAGCTGCTGGACAGATGGTTGTGTTCCCCTTCATACCAAATACAGAAAAACACATAATTCTCCTGTAAATGTTTCCGAAAGGCTCTGACTTTTGCAATTTTTTAAATTTTTTTTATTTTTACAGAATATAGGTTACAGATTATGCTGCAGCACCATGTCAATGATTATTCCTGAGGTGTGCCGAGCGTAGCACTGGATTTCTGGAGAATTTAGAACTTGTGTTTGGGTACCATTGATGGAAATAATTTACAAATCAAAGCTTCTCCAAAGTTTGGCAGTGATTACTTTGTATACAACTCTTTAAATAATGAATGGTAAAGGTGTGGATGACCAAGAATCTACTATTGCAGCAACAAATGCTTGTTTTGAGCACCATTTGTTGACCTGATGCATGTGCAGTGTGGACAGAACCTCGGCAGCTTGGGTGGATGAATAAAGGAATTGGCCATAAATCTTCTGTGATTCTAGAGGAGATCATTAGAGTCTAAGAAAATAACCCTGATCATGTCAGTTGGGGTATTCTGAGCTTGAAAACTACCAAAATTCAAACAAAAGGTTGGAGCTGCAAACCCCAGAAATGGAGTTTGAATGACATAGATGTTAACTACTCAGGGTTCTAATGAAAGACTCTGCTGAGGTCCACGTGAACTTTCACCTGCACTTTCAAAAACCAACTTGTGTCTCTAGCTATTCCCTCCAGGAATCATTTCTAGAAGATCAGCCTGGTACACACATCCAGGGTACCAATGCTTGTTTCTATTACTCTGACATAGAGATTACAGTGTTGCAGTTTGCTATTGAAACTAGGATATACCCCATGATATTTGTTGGTTATTGACTAAAATCATCCATCCATCCATTATCTATACATCGCTTAATCTTCTGGTCGCCAGTCTATCGCAGGGCACACTCACATTCACACCTATGGACACTTTAGAATAATCAATTAACCTCAACATGTTTTTGGACTGTGGGAGGAAGCCGGAGTGCCCAGTGAAAACCCATGCATGCACAGGGAGAACATGCAAACTCCACATAGAAAGATCCCAGGCGTCCCAATCGGGATGCGAACCAGGGATCTTCTAACTGTGAGGCAACGGTGCTAACCATGAGCAACTGTGCAGCCCAACTGAAATCATGCTGACCAAAAAACTGATTTTGGCTTTAGATTGTGACACCAAGAGGAGATATAAAACTGATTTGGTTGAATTTTTTAACAGAGCTCAAATGTGTTTTTCAGCCCTAAAAATCTCATGTGTCTATCTACTGTAATTGTGAAGTTATGAGGCATGAAGGTAAAATTTTGGCACGACTTCAGAAATACAATAAAGTTGGAATACCAATAACCCAGCTGATTCTCAGAAGGTCAGGGGGAACTTTTTTCAGATTTGGTTGATTTTATATGGAATGACCCAACTGTCTTTAGAGTTAATCATATAAGTTTATACATTTAATAAACTTATAATTTCAGTCACTAATTTCTAATACGACAGCTGCACATTAGAGCTGTTAAATTTTAAACTTTATTTATTTAAACATGACAGTCAAGTAGTGCATTTAGGTCTGACACTTCAGCTTTTGGCCAAAATAAAGTGAATTTAATGTTATTGATTGATGGAAACTTTGTAAAGATTTGGTTGAATTCATAAAGAATGACCCATCTGTCTTGACAGTTAATCGTGTAAGTTCATATATTTATTTTAACACTCAGTGCACTCTCAATGCTTATGTCTAACATGACAGCTGCACTTCATACGTTTAAAGTGCGTTTATATCTAACACTGTCCCATTATGCAGGATACATAGAAATCCTTTTAGTTTTGCCAAATCAAAGTGAAATAAATGTTGATTTCATATTTTCTGTGATAATTACCAATAGATGTATACATAAGATATTGATGCTCAAAGTTGGTTATAGAAAAAAACCCTGAATATAACAATATTTTTTATATTTAAGTCTTGAGGGCCTGTAACTGAAAATATTCATATCATTAAGGTAAAGTTTTGCATGACTTTATTAAATAAACTAAAGTTATTATGCTAAAAAAAAAAATCTGCTGATTCTGAGTGGGTCTGGTGGGAGGCACTGATTGATATTTTTAATGGAGTGACCTTTAACTTTATTTGTCACATTAATCCAGATTTCATGAACTCTTTCGCCGCCATTTTGGAAGCTGTCGGAGCGGAGCTTCCGTGTGAGGAAGGAAGTGGCTGAAGAGAGAAAACGGAGCAATCGAGCGGAGCGGCTGAAGCAGGCGAGCCAGGGCCACCATCACTCCGCTCTACTCGTCTGGACTACCCGGGCTAACTTTAGCTACATGTGCTGAGGTCGAGGGGGAAACTGATCTCACCTGCAACCATGCCGACAGTTACTTTACCGCCGAAAGAGAACGCTCTCTTCAAGAGGATCCTGGTGAGTGCATTGTTAGGGAGCTGCGCGGCGACTGCTGCCGACTTTGGAGCTCCATTCTGCGGCTCCTCCTGACTGTCAGTGCGGCTCCCCCGGCTGTTAGCATTAGCATTAGCAAAATGGCATCATTGAATGGGTTAGCTAGCCCGGCCCTGATGCGCGCTGTCACTGTAATGTGAAGCCAAAACGGTTTGCGACTCTGTTGTTATTCTTAAATACATTTTCATGGCGATTAAAACATAAATATTGTTAAAATACGCTAACGCTGATTTAAATGGCCAGAATTAGCTAGCTGGTTGCGACAGGCCGCACCGCTTGTCAAACACAACAAACAGCAAGTTAACGCTAGCTTCCACATTAGCTAACTCCTTTGCTAATATAACGGCAGTGTGTGCCGTTGCGTTAGCTTAATTAGCTTCTCACGTTACTTCTATAAAGCATTTGTTTAGTTCTTAGCTGGATGCTAAGCAGGTGTCTAGTGTGTTTATTGTCAGAGCGCGGCCATGCTAGCTTCCATGCTGACCGCTTGACGTTACTTAATCGGCTAACGCTAGCCGACTTGTTATCTTGGTTTATCAGAAAGGTAAATGTCATTCTCAATCTGTGCATGTGGGACCCGGACCAGCACGTGTTGCTGTGACCAGCGGAGGTTAGATTAGGTCAAAGTAGTTGTGTGCATGCATGGAAATGAGGGAAAGCAAAGGGAGGACCGGTGTGACTGTGTCAGCAAATCTGTAGCTGCTTCAGGCCTGCTGTGCTCTGGAGCCAGCTAACCATTCATCCATCCATCCTCCCTCTCCTCCATGCTGGAATCCTGCTGCTGTTTATTTACTACTGCACATAGTTTTATGTCGGACAGATAGTCAAACAGAAGTGGATTGAATCTCGTTGTTTTGTGTTAAGGATGTTACAGTAACTGAGCTGTAGTTGGCTGCATGTTTAACAAGCTTTCCCTGCTTCTGCCATGCTTTGTGCATGAATTGTTAAACACCCTGCAAGAACTTCTAGTAACATACTTTCCAGGAACCGTGTAGACTTGTGGGCAGCGACCACTTCACCGCCAGCTCAGACAAACATCATTGTTTAGAAAGGCAGGGGCTCCGCTGGGAGTTAGTGGATGTTTATCTGAACATTGGCAGAGCTTTGGCATTCAGGCGCCCTCACTCTGGCAGGGAAAACAGACCTGTGACCTGCACCTGATCTTGAAAAGTTGTTGGAAAAGCCTGTATGGGCTGCTTATCTCAGAGGGGGTGTTGTTTTCCTTGAAATGTTGCATGCCTATAAATATGCTGGATCAAGAAATGCACCCAGTATTTGTAGAATTTACTGACAAGGTGCTTAAATTATGACAAATGTCCCGTGAAACTTGTTGTTGAATTCGTTCAAAAAGTAAATTAAAATAACATTTAACTCCTCTAACATACTGACTATATTTTATACCACATCGTTTTAACTTGTGGGCCACACTGCTACTTTTTTCAAAATATGGCACTGCAGCTTTAACAGTCTTGTCTTCATTTTGCACAGATGTAGAAGGCCTTTGCCACACTTCAGTGACACAAACAACTAGAGCTAAACATCATTTGATACAGTTTTCTGTAATGAAGCGACGCAAACTTCAAGTCTTGTTTCCAGTTCAGAAAAACCTTGAAATCATTTGGTGGAGATTGTTGTTTTCTGAATGAGAAAACCCAGGATAATATCACCGTTACTGACCTTTCTGCAGTGAGAATGTGATAAAAGATTTGAGACAGTTCTCTCCCTGGCTGTAGTTAGGAGTGGACCACACCCCTCTTTCTTTTTTGTTGCTTCCCCAGTGGATTTCCAAATGCATTATTGGAAGCTGGCAGTTCTCCAACTTCTGAATGACAGCAGAGGTGGATGAGTTTCCATTTTGTTGTTTCAGGTTACTAGAAATCCCTTTCCCCCTCCTTGCTTACCTCAAGTTGGACTTTGCACCATTAATCTCAATTAAATAGTGATTTCATCTGTACCTCAATGCAGTCTTGTTATTGCATGAAAGATTTTCTGCTCCATTTCAACCAACCTAATTTCTTTCTAAGCTGCATCAACAAACGATTAAACTGTGCTACTTGCAGATGGATAAAATAAAAAATGCAGCTCTGGTTAGTGAAAAGCATGCATGTATTTTAGAGTATGGGCAGTGTAGCGACTGTCGTGCACTTTTCTGGAGTATTCACTACTGTGTCTTGGAATGTAATAACCCCTCAGACTAATGTATGTAAATCTTTAAAGTGAACTTCCAGTTATTTCATTGATATGAGCTGATATCTGTAGCAACATGTCCACACCTCAGGGGAGCTCCTTGTGTCTTCTGCGTATTGCTCAACTTGCTGAGGGACATGTTCAGGAGAGTTTTACATTTGAAGACCAGGCTTCTCTAGATTTTTGTAGTGTTTGGTGTAAAGTGCAAAAAAAAAGATTACTTTTCTGTGATAACGCTGATATTTTATGATTTGGCTTATATGACTTAGCTGTAATCCCATTAAATCTTAACTACCATCAAGCAGGATAAAGCAGGTTCACACTTGCCTCTAATGTGAGCGCTGCCTTCCTTCCACTGTGCTCTGAATGTGGCATCAGCTTTTTTTGAACAAGCTTTGAAATGTTTTCTCTAAATCTACCGTTGGCACTCGGAGCTGCTTGCAGCGGGCCCTGCAGCCCAGAGCCACCGCTCTGACAGATTCTCATTGTAACTCAGGGGGCCGAGTTATTTTGGTTGAGGTGGAGAACATGCTGGATAAGCACAACTGATGGTGTTAATGTTGCTAAATTTACATTAAATGCACAGCGCAGTATGTGTGCGTACTAGCACCTGTATACTTGCATGAAGCATGTGTGACTTCTTGAACTTGTCGCAGATATTGCTGACGAAGCATTTGTCTCTTAATATGTCATACTAGCTACATTAAAATGTCTCATTTAACCCTTTAAGACGTACAATAGAACAAGTAGCCAGAGCATCTTTACATTTTTACATGCTGTAGTGCCATTTTTTTATCAAAATACATATACAATCAGACATAACTATATACAGAAAGAACCAATTTGCAGAGAGACAACATGTACATCAAAGTAAACTATAGATTTATATATATACACTATATACATCAATGGTGCAATTAAAGTTCAAAGACGAACATACACTTCAATAGCACCCGTGGAGCTGTGATAGGACTTGTGACAAAATTCCTGTCCACGATAACACAGAGGAATGGGTTTTTGCGGTTCCATATATATGTGGATGTGGGTGAGTGTAGTTAGTGTGTGGTGGGGGTCTGGAACCACGTGATAGTTCATGCTCACAATGTGATGAATTGTATTCCGACGTTGGAACTTAGCGCTGTGACACCCGCAGTCTAGATTATAATGTTTTTGTTGTTTGCGCTTTATACTGGATTTCTGCAAACACATTAGTAGAAGGAAACAGCGCTCTGGGACACGTTGGATACGTGATATGAAAGTGTAACTCCTCGGGTTTTATATGCAAAAAGAATTATCGCTCTATTTTATTTGGTTGCAATTCTACCGCATTGAAAAATAGATACGCAAATTGTAGAGCCGGCGCTCCCGTCGGTCTTAAAGGGTTAAGAGGGCAGTTTTACGACAGTCTTGGATTTTCATATGGTTTTTATAAAAATATGAGTATTTGATTTCACTGGGTGGCTTTGGAGTCACGGTTCAGTATGTTTTTGGTACAGCAGGCAGCAAAAGAAATGCATAAACTAACAGTTTTGAAAACATTTGAAGCATCTAATTGAGTATACAGTAATCCCTCGCCATATTGCGGTTCACTTTTCGCGGTCTCGCGGTCTCGCTGTATCGCGGATTTTTAAATTGTATATACCAACCAGAGCAGTGTGTTCTGTATCCTGGGTGCTCCATCTCCCGCATATAGCATGCGTTCAGCATCTCGCCTTGTCCATTTCACATTGACGTCTGATCGCTGCGCATAGTGTTGCTCACACTCAGCGAGTGTGGAGAGGGTTTATAAAGCCTTAAAATATATATTGCTACTTCACGGATTTTCGCCTATCGCGGGGGGTTCTGGAAGGTAACCTCCGAGATAGACGAATGACCACTGTACTTCTATAATACTATGCTAGTTAGGTACTCAAATGCACCAAACACTCAATATGAAAAATACACAATAAATTACATAAACTAAATAACAAATGCCAATTATAGGGTTTTTCTTGTCTCAGAATCTGCCTTTGGGGGATGACTAGCACAGTGGAGACTAAAGGCAATGAGTCTTTGTTGTTTTATTTATTAGACATACTAATGCTAAACAAAAATGTTGATTATGCTTAAGTAAACGAAACCTCAATTTACAAAACTGGTTCAAAATATTGTGTTGAATTAACCATTAAAGTGGAAGTTCAGCCTTAGAAGTCCACAAAATAACACTGCTGCTCTCTCGTTTTGTCAGCACTGTGGATGCTGCCAACTTGTTTACTTTTTTGAATTCACTCAACACTAAACGGACTGGTTGATTGTCCTGTAAAGTGATAAGAGAAGTCTCAGTTTCTTGACAAGTAAAACATTGTGTAAGTTAACTTATTGTAGAGATTTAACAGAATTCTGCTGCTGGCTTACAGGAGCAAACTGAACTGAAGAAGTCTCAAACCAGACTTACCACACTGCTCAGGACACTTTCTTTTACACTTTCAATTTCTGCTGTTCATCCAGTTTTTGTTGGAAAGTTTTCCATATTTCACCAGTGTAATGTTCTCCACAGCTGCCACGTGGGATCTCATACAGTACACAACTTCTATGTTTAGTTTGTACCGGCAGAGAGCTTGTGAACTGAAATCTTGGCTAGATGTTCTGACGGTGCAGCAACTTGAGGGATTTAATGCTGAGATACTTGTGGTGGTCCTTGACGAGTTCACTGTTATGTTACTTACGCTTGTGATTGCACCATGTCACCTGTACCTGGACTCTTAACCCTAACACTTAGTATAAAGATGACAAGAACCAGTATGCTATACAACATCCTCTCTGGCTTGTCTGCAACTGTTTATGACATGTAGTATTTACTGTAGTATTTAACCTCTCTCTGCCACTATGTTTGTTTCTGCAATGAGTATTCATGCTAAATAAAGCTCGGGGAAGCCCCTGGCTAAACTTGACCCGACACCTGTCGTGACACAAACAAATCACAGAGAAAAGTATTTCTGGCAAAAATATTTGGAAAACAAGATAAAATATGAGCCACTGGATAGTTGGTTTCTCTCAACACACCCTCTCAATTAAGAGGGAAAGTACTGCAGCCATCTTGACATGTTTATAATTTATTGCCTTTAAGCAGCTTGCAGTGCTCAGCAACAGTATTTTCTAATGAGCTTGTTGCAAACCTTTTGTCTCTGGAGGGTAATATTGTATATTCGATTTAGGGATGTAAACATGATGTTTGTCTTGTACATTACCCATTTCAAACAGTTATGTATTTATTTCATTTAGGCTCCACTCATCATCGGCGATTACTTGAAGCGAGTATGATTGTCCTCCTGTCGCTGGGTCTGGTCACTTGTGGGTCGTCAGATGGCGGTTGAGGCCGATCCTCGATCCACAGTCTCTATTGCAGTGGTGGCATATATACGTAGATTGTTGTCCTGGTGGTCATGGTTTGGGTTTGGGGAGCTGTTTTGGTGGTGGATCTCTCCTTCTTCTGCTGCCATTTTGCTTCTGCGGCACGGTGGAGGTCCTTTTCTAGCTGTGCTGTACCCTCATGGATCGTCCTGCTCCACATGTCTCTCTTGAGAGCAACCTCCTCCCAGTTGTTGAGGTTGAAGCGGCACTTTCTGAGATGAATCTTGATATTGTCTTTGTACCGCTTCTTCTGCCCTCCTTGGGTGTGCTTTCCTTCCTGTAGTTGGCCGTACAGAATCTGTTTCGGAAGGCGGTTGTTGGGCATGCGTGTGACATGGCCTGTCCATCGTCCTTCAAGACACTGATGTCGGTCCGCCTATGTTCCCAGCTGATCCTAAGGATCTTGCGGAGACATCGCTGGTGGTATTGCTCCAGGGCTTTGAGATGTCTGCTGTAGGTGGTCCAGCTATCAGCTCCATAGAGCAGAGTGGGCAGAACTACTGCTTGATAAACCAGGAGTTTGGTCTTGGTCTGGATGTCACGGTTCTCGAGGCTCCACTGGAAACTTGTATGATACAACCAATCTAGACGTAGTACAAAAGTTCATTTTGCTTATTACTTGCGTAACATTTGAAGTCAGAGGTGTGCAAAATTCTCACACGCTGTGTTCCTGTTGTCTCGTTTCTCAAGAAAAATATTACCAGAGACATGATTATTGCAGGGTTAGCTCTTTCATCATAGCTAATGTTACAGCAACAATTTCAGGCCTGCATTAAGCATTGGCAACAGTATGTGCAACTTATCATTTCCCCATTCAACTATTAATCACTTTTTAAACTTTAAGGTCACGCACTGCTGAGAGGTTTGAATATAAAAGACTTGAAGCATATTAAAGGTAATTTACTGTTTGAACTGCCATGACCACTTGCAGAGATAATTGAGAGTTTCCTTCTTAGAAATGTTGCATAAATGGCTGTTTTGGCACTCAACCATGTAGGAAGTTGGACTTCCGAGGAAAATCTGATGGTGAAAAAATACAGCCTGAAGTGAGTTTTACTACCTGTCAACTCGTTGTTTGATTAAAAGACTAAAGTTTGATTAAAATCAGGAGCCATGGGTGTCTAAGCCGCAGGCAGCTGGAGAGGTTGGTTCATGCTCGTGTTATGGATTTGTATAAACTCTGATATGTTACTCCTCTTTTACCGCAGGGGACCATTTTGTTTATGGCCAAAGCCGAGCAGACCACCGCGTCTGTATTCGCAAACTCTTTTCACCATGAGGGTTGTAGCAGCCCGGAGCTGCTCCAGAGAAGTTTCTGTTGTGTGTTGAGTCCCAGACAGGAAACGGCACTCTGGGGAACCACAGGCATCCATAAATATTCAAGCCCAGAGAAGTTTATAGAGTTTGTCGTTAAGGATTTATGGTGGGCTGCAGAAGTGGTCATGCAGAGGAGGGGGGCATATGAGCCTTTTTTCAGACCCCACTCGAAGGAGGGGTTCGCTCCAGACTCCTCAGAGGGGCAGGTGTTAGTGGTGAGAAACGGAAATAAGTGTTAAGATTTACTGACGCAAACATCACACCCCACCAATGTGAAAGTAATTAAGTTTGGTGTCGTTGGGAGAGTTTAATATTCCTGTCGAGTTGTCGCGTCGTGGTGTTGGCCAATTTCTCTGTGCTACATTGCTTTTTCTCTTGTGAGGGAAACAATTTTGCGGATCGCCATCTGTTTAGTGGTTTAAGGGGTTTGGAGGGAAACCCCAGGACAATGGGTTGTCATGTCTCTCCAGTCAACGTTTTATTTATGCATTTGGGCATCATAATTTAGCATGTGCTTACTTCAAACTATGCAACACCAAACACATTACTTTGACTCCACAATTTTAAGACCCCCTTCAATGAAAATCCAAACTTTTTTTTTTACTTGTTTATATTGCCTTGGAAATGCAGTGTACCATCTCAAAATTATGGATTCAGACCTCTTGGGTGTCCTACATAACACATATAAGGAATCAATCCTCTTAGCTTGCAGGATGTATCAATATTCTTCTTCAGAATCGGTTTCCGGTTCAAACATGTATGACTGAACAACTCCAGTGGCTGGATAGCTCAGTGACTAACACCCCAGTCGTGATGGTGTATTTTTTTTTTTTTAGCCAAACCAAGATTCTTTTCAAAACCTAATCAAATACAGGTGCAGCTCAGAAATTTGGATATTGTGAAAGAGCATTGAGTGTATAAATGAATATTCGTTTTAGAAGTTGAACATTTTTGTCTTGTAAATCATTTTTTGATTGATCTTGGGAAATATTCTAGATACTGGATTTCTGATTTTCATGAGCTATATGCCCTATTCATCAAAATTAAAACAAAAAAGGCCTTAAAATATTATATAACTATGTATGTATGTATGTATGTATGTATGTATGTATGTATGTATGTATGTATGTATGTATGTATGTATGATGAATACAGAGTACATGAAAAATTTCCATTTTGAATTAAATTACAGGAACAAAATAACTTTTTCATAATATCAGTGCCGGCCCTTCCAATGGGCAGCTACCGGGGACGCACGGCAGCGACTGGCAGCAACCGGCGGCACTAATATCAAAATTACTATTCGAATACCACCACAAAAAACGAATATTCGGATATTCGAATATTCTGGACCAGCCTTAATTAAAACTAGTTATTACTATTAACTCTTAAAATGGAAAAGCTCACATTGATTCAAATGTAAAGCAATAAAAAAGAATGCTATTTAATTTCTTTTCTAAGCGTATTGTAGCGATCACAGAGCCGGTCACAGGACTGAACTGTCGTGATGCAATGCACCATGGGAGTTCAGGGTTATGAATGTTTTTGCCACCGTGAGTGAGAAGGGTAGCGGGTTTGATGGCTACCTGCCGTTGTTCAGTGAACTGGTTGTGTCATTTAAAAGTACTTCATGATATATAAAAGGCAGAATTCCTAGTTCTGGCGTCGATTGTCCTCGTCACTTGCTACTGCATGTGAATCACTGACAGAGAGGGGCGTCATTCAAGATCTCGCCTAGGGCAAAACATTGAGTAGGGCCGGTTCTGCATAATATTAAAAAATTTTGAGCTGCACCTGTAATTTTGATGCCTAAACTTAACCAAAAACAATCTGTAAATGCAAGTAATCATGCAGTGAAAACAGCGAGTAACAATGAAAGACGAAATGAGACTCAAGTGAAGAAATAAAACTAGAAACTCTTCTGGGCAAAAGTCTGGCAGTTTAATCCTCCTCCAACCTGTAGATGTTCGCTTTTGTTACTCTGTGTGACGTCTTACACAAAACCTCTAAATATGTCATTTTGGTACACAGATATGAGTTTTTAGGGGTTTATTCGATGCCTGGTGAAGGAGTTTCAGAGTGAATCCTTATTAGTTGAGTCTACTTTGCTGGGAACACAGTTTTGCATAGGAGAGTAATAATTAAATACAGGCACTGCATACAGCACGTCCACATTTTTGTGAGGTTCAAAAAGAGGAACACTGCACGGCTGAGTTAGTCAACTTGAATTTTCAGCTCTTGCTTTCGTATGTTTTTTTTGTCCGAACATGAAACCACTCCTAGCTTTTGCGGAACATCATGGGTTTGGGTCAGCATATTTGTCTTTCACAACCTGCTTTCCACTCGGCTGGATGGATGCCTATGTGCACTCACCACAACCACATGATGCTTCAACCAATACCCAGCATAATGACTACTTCATCTTACACTTCACACCTACTTTTTTTTTTTACTCATCTTTGTACTTCCCCTTTCTCATTTCTCTTTTTGTGACCTTCAACTTTTCCCCCTCATCAACTTGTTAACAGCCGTTGTCTCTCTCTCTCTTACTTCCATAATAAGTTTTTCTTTCATGCAGAACTTTTGGATATTTCCAGGGATCTCAGTGAAACCTCAGCTTCCCTCTTTTTATTTCTTCTTTCCTTTTTTTGCCTGCTGCTTTGTCATTTCAGTGCATCTCAAGGCCACAAAACCAAGCTTCATTGCAACAGCGCCATTTCCTTTCAAAAATCCATGAGTCATTGGTGTCTCCACACCACACCAAGATAATAGCAATTTCTCAGTAAAGGTCACAGTGACGCCATGCCATCCAAAAAAACGCCTTTCCCTATTTTGAAAGTTCTGAAGGCTTTCAGGGAACATTTCTGTGGCAGAATACAGACTTGTACCTGCTGATTTTGGTGTTGAACTGTGCACTATGAGTGATGTTACTGTCTCAAATAACTGTCCTGGTTTGTCAGCCTGTCTGGTGGTAAAAATACTGGTCTGAGGCTGTGGTTACAACATGTTCTGTTCTGTTCACTAATTGCATGACAGCGTACAATGAGCCCTTTTTGGCAATAAATAATGAAAAATGCCAACCAACAGTTCAACTCCCAAAGATACTCAGTTCACAATCACATAAGACAAATAAAAGTAGCAAATCTACACGTTTAAGGAGCTGAAAACAAAAATATAAGACAAGCAGAAGGAAGAAACGTGTCGGTGAAGATTCTCAGTCATCAAGGTCATGGTTATCCTCGTAGTTTTCAATCGTGGCATCTGGAGTATTTTTAGTCAGTATTTTTAAAAATAGTACTTTGTTCTTTTACAATATGTGACTGTAGAATATCACAGCTTTACTTTATCTAAATAAACTAAATGTAATTTTGTTTTTACAGATATCTGACATTATTGTCACTAGGGGTGGTAATCACAGGGTACCTCACGATACGATACGATGCGTGGCTCATGATACCGATATATCGCGATACAGCGATAAACGATATATCGCAAGACAGTCATAACAGTACATCACGTAACGAGCAGCATGGAAGGAAGACGCTTGTGCAAGAGCTTATGTCTTCTGTGCCACCTTGCGGGTGCTTTTATTTGCACCAACAATAGAACACCGACACACAAACATTAGCAGGTAGCCATCAACCCCGCTATCCTTCTCACTCATGGTACCAAAAACATTTATAAAGCCCCGAACTCCCATAATGCATTGCAGCACAACAGTCCTGTACTTAAGACCGGTTCTGCATCTGAAAAATACAGTGTTCGTGGTGTTGCCTGAGTACTTTATAGGACTGGACCCGAATATCCGAATATTCGGTCGTTGTGGTGGTATCCGAATAATAATTTTGATATCCGAATACTCGCGCGCACCCCCACTGGCCGGCGCCAGCTGGCGGCTCTATGGCGGCGCGGCTCTCTTACGGTAGCGCTGCTGTCCGCCATTATATCTGTACAAACTCTTCTTGGGCCAATTCATTTCCGCTCAAGTCTCCCTCATTCATGTGATAAACGCCACCGTGTGAAGTCATTAAGTAGTGATGCTGGGGAAATGGCAGCTGGCAGGGGAATCTGGCAGGGTTTAGAGCACCTTATTAGAGCGCCTTATTATATTAATTAAAGTTTCGATATTTGGCGCCAGCGTATCGATACTCAACGTTGCAGTATTCCACCTTTTTCAGTGTATTTGGCTGCCCGATTTTCACTATTTATTTTAGGGATTTTTTTTACAGCGTAAAAGGGCAAATTATGACATTGGCATGTCATAGAAGTGAGGCAGAGGAGCAAATGAACAAAACTAAATTCATTCTACTGAGTATTTTAGAAAGGCTGTGTGAGTTGCATTCAAATTAATAATACACAATTTAAATTAGTTCCACTTGGTTTTATTGGAAAACAGACAACCCTTCACTTATGGTAAACATATTTATCTGAAACCGAGCCCTCTGAAGAAATCACCTGGGTTTACTTTGTTTTTCCAGCAGCCGCACATCCCCTGCAGTGTCATGTGATCCCACCAGCAGCCCAATAAAAAGCAGGAAGCTTCATTTCCTATCCTGCCAACAAATTGCTCATCCATCCTCCCCTATCTTCACGAGCACTCAGATTTAAATGAAAGGAGACACCGAAACAAGGCTGATGTTACAGGAAAGTAAACAAGGGCTGCCATGTGAAGAATCCAGCTGCATTTTTGCAATATATAAAAGGATGACTGTTGATGTCTACCTCTCTGGCAGATGGGGCTGGAATAAAAAAGCAGTAAATAAATTATTTAGGAATCTTGAGTGTGGGTGCCTTGGCGTTGTCTAGATAGAGATGATACTTCAGCTGTTGTTAGACCCGTTCTCATAATACCATCCACCAATTATCAATGCTTTTATTCTTCTTGGAGCTGCTGTATTAAGAGCAGTCGTGTCTGTCTCATGCCTTGGCCTGTAGCGTTGATCTGGCACTCATTAGTTCTAGTCTTGATGTTATGCAAGGGAAGTGTGAACATGTGTGGGAGCGTGTTTGTTTGTGTTTGCGCTCATGCACGCGTGCGTTCATGCATTGAATCAAGAAATCCATTTGAATTTGTGGTGGTATCGGTTTGCTAACTGCCAATTTGTTAAGAGGGAGCATCAGTCTTAAATAATCCAGTATTTATTACACAAGAGACGGAGCCGGCACTGATTAAGGGGAACAGTAGACCCTTAATGGGTTAGCGTTATGCTCAGCAAAATGGCCCTTAGCAACCTGAGCTAAAGGGATTGTAGACCGCGATGTGAAAGGTCTCAGAGTTTATTATTAGTAAAGCTAATGGGTAACTAGAGGGCTGTTTTCTCATCTGTGTCATTAGTTCCTCTTTCACAAGCTTGTGGTGTCTGTACACTGAAAACAAGCCTTTTCTGCTTTCTCTTTCCTTTTTTTGGTCTGACAGCCCACGAGTGAAAATAAGATATTTGATGTTGTTTTGCTGTCTGTCTGTCTTTCTGTCTTTCCTGCACCCACTCCTCTATCTCACACTGCGGTATCTCAATCATGCACGTATACAAATGTGCACCCACACACGACCATAGAGGAGAAAATCAGGCAAACCGCCCTCATGAATTCTTATTAAAGTGAGATTATTGAAATAGCAGTCCTTGCTTTTCGATGTCAATCATTGCACATTATGCCAGTGGCGATAAAAGCGTTTATTTTCCATCTGGCTCGAGGTCCAATTACTCCTGCAGTTTACTGTGCACACGGCGGTGAAATCCAGGTTCTCGGACCAATATGGTCAACAGCGCGTTGTGCTGTTTATCAGGATTTAATATGAGATGTCAATTAGGATTTGCAGAAGCTTGACAGGTATCTCAGGCTGATATGGCTGCTATTTTCAGATACCCTCTGCTCCTGACAGGATAGGCAGTTCTCCGAAGATGCACTTACTTATTCCTGTCTATGTCTGAGTGACCACTGGTGTTAATTTTGGCACCTTATATTGATTTAGTGTCCGTTTTAGTCAGATTTTAGTCCTTTGATTTTTGTTTGTTAATGTTTTATTTAACAACTGGAGACATTCTGTTTTAGTTTTTGATTAAGTGGCATGCTAATATAAGTTTTGTGTTTTTAATTTTTATATTTCCAAGCATTGAAACTGCCCCTGTCCCCATCTTTGTGTGCAAATACTCAGTGATACAAGGGACAGACTCTCCTCAGTAAATCCTAATTCTGTCTGGGTTTAGTTTTAGAGCAGATCCTAAATGGTTGAATAACATTTACATATTTATCCAACAGTATTTCTTTGGGAACATCTAGACTAGGGTTGAACAACCAATTGATTTCAAAATTCAATTTTGTGGTTTGACTGACGCCCAGTCTCAATATTTAACAGCCACACCTCGTAAATGTTCCAGTGAGTCTGACTCAGGGTTTAAACTGTCGTGTCAATGTTTGTACAATTTCATGTCATCCTCCTTGTGTGACAGTCTGGCACATTACATGGTGCCACATGTAGTAATGCTCTGTTGCATGTATTAAATCTATTACGCAGTGAATATTGAACTGATGGTTGACTTTAAAAAATTATTTCACAAATCAAATCACAGTATCTGTCAGAAAATTCATAGATATTTTCCCCAAATTGTTTAGTCCTAATCTAGAGGACGACTTGTCACAGTTAATCCCGGGACTTAATCATTCCCTGTGCTGGCTAAATGAAAGAACTGGGAGTAGTGTTAACATTACATCCACATTAGCCACGTTAGCTTTCCTTTTTATAAGCGTTGGGTGCTGCTTTCATGTTAGTGGTTTGTCTCAGCTGTTTTGTTGCTGCTTCTTGTCTATTACTCAACTAGTTTAGTTAATGAATCAGTTTTTAAAGAACTAGCAACATTAAAAAACACAAAATGTTATTGAATGCAAGGTGCTTTTTAATAACAGTAATCCAACAGGTCAGCTGCTTCTGAGCAAAGAATACTTTGGGTGGTGGAGGAAACTTTAATTAATCAGAAGCTAGTTTGTGATTCCAGATGCTGCAGGTTACTGAAGAGACCATATTAAAAAAGTAATCACTTAGTTTGTCGTAGACATTATTTAGGTTTATTGCATTAAGAAACAATATTAAACATTTTGTTATTGTTCTTGTCTTGAAATATTACTTTTTAAAGATTTATTTTTGGCCTTTATTTGATAGGACAGTGGATAGAATCGGAAGCAGGAGAGAGTGGAGAAGGACATGCAGAATCAAACCCAGGACAGCCGCTACGTCTCTACAATTGGGTCATGCGACATAACCATTAGGCTATTGGGGCGCCCTTGAAATATGACTTTTGATTAGGGTTGCCAACTCCCTGAAAAATAAATAAGGGACACCTCGTCGGCAGGGCTGGCCGACCCGATTGCCTTCACCCCTCCCGGCATGGTGAAATTTTTTTGCCCTTTTTGTGTGTGCGAAACGATTTTTAACCTTTTTGACTCGAACCTGTTTAGTTAGATGCATGTTTTTGAGTGATACAAATACATGGAAAACAAATTACAGTAGTCCCTCGTGGCCTTATCTTTATTTTATTATTTATATATATTTTTAGGCTTTATAAACCCTCCCCACACTTGCTCAGTGTGAGAAACACTATGCTCAGCGATCAGCATGCTATAAGGGAGACGGAGCGCCCAGGATACAGAACACAGTGCTCTGGTTGGTATAGACTATTTAAAATCTGCGATACAGAGAGACCGTGAAAAGTGAACCGCGATATGGAGAGGGATTACTGTATTATTCAACAATTTTTTTTCAGTGCAAAATAACAAATCTCTGTAACATAAATCTGTCCTGCTTAACTTAACAAAATAAAATAACTCTTTCTTTGACAGAACTCTGTCCTGCTTAACTGACAACTGAATAAAATAATAGAAAACAATAGAAAAAAGAAGAAACCTTATTATATATATGTATAGTTTATGTGTAGTATATCAACTGCCTGTGCAGTAAATTATGCATGTTCTATCTGTCTGTCTGTCTATCTATCCATCTTTCTGTCTGTCTGTCTGTCTGTCCATCTATCTATCTATGGACTGTTTGAACTTGTAATACATGTGTAAGGTTGTATATATGTTGTATACAGTGTAATGTCTATTCTTTATCGATCGTTCATCTATGTTTTATATTTTATGTATTATTTATCTATATTATGTATTCATCTATCAGTTGTACTTGCTTGTTACACTAAACAAGTAATAACAATAATATTATCATATCTTTGGCCATAAAATGCTCACATTCATTGCACTTTCCCAGATTAATCTTAACCAGAGGGTTAAAAGAAATCATTCTTATTTTTTTACATACCATATCTGCCTCTGGCGTTGCCTGGTGGACAACAAACCGGTCAAGGGTTCCCCTGGTTTGTTGTCCCTCACGTTTTTAATGTGTACATCACTGGATGCTGTTTTACATCAAACAGTTCACCATGGGCGCCGGCAGACAGCGCAGTGCGCCTTATAGATATTATCGTGCACTTTTTCCAGCCACATGTTTTCTGTTTCCCATTCGGGTCTGTATTTTTACCGTCGGCAGTGTCCGAGACCCGGAAACCTGTGGTGTCCGTCACCCACGCTGCTTTGTTGTCGTCTCTTGTCTGCCGGTATCGGCTTTGCAAGCAACAGGACCTCGACCAATGAGATGAGCCGATTCTGTATTGTCATACTTGTGTTTGAGTGTGCTGTCAGCTCATTGGTCACAGAGCAGGAGAGGGCTGCCAATAAGATTACCGTAAATATTCACATAAAGCAGCCTGTTATTCATTGATTCCATTGACATTTTACAGACTATTTTTGATTCTCACGGAAATACGGGACAAAGTGCGTCCCGTTTCAGCTCAATACGGGACGCGTATTTTAGTTGCCAAATACG
>OMNN01026323.1:5316-17454 GCA_900302755.1 Chromis chromis
TGCGTTGGATGGACTGAGAAACACAAAACAGATGATCACACAGGCTGAACACAAACCTGTAGGTTAGCCAAATTAATTTAGAACAGGAAAAATTTAACAACAGTAAAATTATTATCAAAATGTCCATCTTAAAGATTCATCACAAAGCGACTCCTGGTTTAACCAGAAACAATATTACAAAAATAGAATGTAAAAAAGGGTTTCCTTCAAGTCTGAGGCTTACAATACATTATACTCAGTGTGCATAAAACCCACAATATAGAAAGACAGACGTTCAGTCTCCCACAAATCTAATTGGAGACTTGCTAGCTAAAAGCTAAAAATGTTGAATATCAAAGATTGCAGTTTACGATCTTCCTATAGGGGGAGGACTATAGTAATGATATAATGAAGTAAAGATGTCTGGTAAACTACAGTAAAGAGATTTCCTCTCTCTTGCTGGCTCGGTAGACACTTTGAGTTCATCCGGTTCCTGACGTGTTTTATGTCTTTCCTCCTCCATGTCTTCCAGTGCTCTGTACTCACTAATGAAGCTGAAGCATCTTAAAATATCCTCAGAAATATGAAGGAAATAAATCATTCAGCCTGGACAGCTCTTCACACATGTTTATCCAGGCCTCTCTGGCCTTTATAGCTGTGGTGAGCTGTTCATCTCTGCTGTCCACTCTATGGCCTTTTAATGGTTTCCATTTAAAAAAATAATTTGATCTGCCAGCACATCCAAATGGTTCCTTTGTTTTAAAGGAAAGCTGGATTTAAAAAAAATGAGAAAACTGACAAAAACTGGAAAGAACATTTGAGTAACTCAGCCAATATGACTTTATACAATAAAAAAATTACTTACAGTTGAGTTTCAAAACATCTGCTGTGATCTGGGAAAAAACTTTGGGGGCTAATATGTATTCATTTCACTAACCATTTAATATGAACTCCAAAAGAAATGAATTACATAATGCTTCCTGTGTTTGCACACAGTATATGTTCTTGTGTACTGTAGCCTACCTTTCATTAATCTATACCTTCACTTGTTGTTTCCAGAGGCGGGTCCTCCTAAAGACCTTGTCACCAGCGATGTAACTGACAGCAGCTTTGCGGTGTCCTGGACGGCAGCTCCTGGGAACGTGGAGACGTATCGAGTTCGATGGAAGTCACTGTTTTCTGAAGAGGCTGGAGAGAAAACTGTGCCAGGACATATAACAAACACCGTGCTGGAAGGTCTGAGTCCTGAGACGCTTTACCAAGTCTCTGTGGTCGCCGCTTATGGCTACAAAGACAGCGACCCACTCACTGGACAGGAAACCACTGACGGTAAGAAACTACATTTTTAACTCTAATGAACTCTGGGGACAGAAACAATGTCATTGAATTACCTACCTAGTAATAATAAGTAAACATTTTATGGCAATCTAAAGTGACAAAGTGCCTCATGCTTACCAATAAGAAAAGAAGAAAAGATAAGATATGCATTAAAAATTTTTTTTTAAAAAGCATTCAAAAATCAATGGAAAAAACACTTTATGAGCAAAGTTTGTGAAGAAGCACAACATCTGCAAGAAGCTAATAGCTAATACTAAGCTTTTAGCTAATGTGCGGTCCTCCATGATTTGACTCGTGAAGTAACGTGTGAAGGTCACAGAACAGTTAGCTAAAAGAGAACACAAACATAGATAGGACAACAGGTGAGCAATAAACTAACTTTGACAGCCACAGTCGCTTCTTTCTCCTCTCTTAGCCCCTGTTGCTAGCTAACCTGTTCTAACTCTGACTATCAAGACAGGAACAAGTTTTAGCTTTTCAGCAGCAAAAGATAGCTGGGTGTTTTTTCTACTGGTGCTAATCACACCTTTTTACCACCTTACTTTGAAAAATATTTGAACCTGTTTTTCTATTAAAGTCTTACTTTGCTCAACAAAGTAAAGAATATACTTTGTTTAAACAAAGTGCTTTGAATAAATAATTTATGTTGTAAAATAGGAAAAAAATTATTTACATACCAATTTTTCTATGGTTCCCTGTGCAACTTTTTCGAGATTGATCTATGTTCTAAGTTAAATCTACCTGGTGGATTTTTTGTGAGTTACATTAAAATCAATAATGCAGTAATTGTTGAAATGAACGAAATATGGTGGACATGTTTTTTTTTTTTTTTACCATATGCTGTTAAACAGTTTTTTAACCCATGCCACCTAATTTTTCGGGCCAAAGACAGATTGGTTACATCAGAAATTTGAAGAAAAGATAAAGTAAACATCAGGTTACACAGCAAATGAACTCCAGTCTTTCACAGTTAAACAGCTCTAACGTTATTAATGTCTTCTCAGCAGTTTGATATCAAACTAATCCTCATAACTGTTCTACATGATGTAACAACTTCTTCACTGTAGTTAGCTTTAGTCCAGCTGCTCGAAACAGCTGCTTAGATGGAACAAATTTCCATAAATACTGTGACTCCAACTTTATCAGTCCAGGAAATCTGTCAATATTTACTGCCACCTCTAAAACACATTTATACTCCGAGCAGAGCTTTGCAGATACACTTAATGGCTTTATTTTAAATTTTGTCGGAAGCATGCGCTAGCAGCCTTAGCAGCTAGAGCTGCTCTCTACTAACAGACACTCAGCCCTCTGCCTGTGTTAGCATTTTAAAATCCTAGTTTAGCATTAGAATGAGCCTCAGACAGCAAACAAATGCCTTTTTAACAACTCGATGCTACAGGGTTTCTCAACACAACTGCCGCTTGTTTGATGCAATGCTTTCTGGCAGTCAGCAAACACACCTGTAACTCCATCATACTAAACAAAAGGAAGCTCCAACTGGTTGTGCAATCAGGTGCAGCAGCAAATATAATATGTTTTTGATGTTAAACTGCATGTCCTTTGTCTTTTGCCTTATTAGGTAATATATTTTCAATTGATTAAACTATTAACAGCAATTAATCATTTAACAGTTAGTCATTATCATCCCTATAGACAGTCTTTAGATAGATGGTCTTTATTTGGGGGTTAAAGTGCCTTGGTTAAGGGCACAGTGCTTAGTTACTTCAAGATTTTCCCTGCAGCCTGGTTAAGGTCAGTCCAGGTGTTTAAAAGTCAGTGGTCAGGTCATGAACCCATGTCTTTAACTCTCAGAAGGGAAGGGAAGGACATTCTTACTATTCTCAGTGTTAGATGCTTGGCTTAAACACTGAGTTAGTTTTGACAAGGCAACATGCCACATGAATATGAGCCAGAATAGATTCAATGCTTCCTTTTGTCAGAAAAAACAAACACATTTCTTGCATAATTGTCATTTGGCATTCTCCAAAAGGTTTATGGGTCTTAGTTTATGGAAATAGTCCAAATTTAGATGAAGATTTCACTTTAGATTCTTGTCAAACTGCAACTGAGAGGGAAACACCAATGTGGTCACAGTTTTGTTGGCTTGTGTTCTCAAAAGTAACACAACTCATAGCTGAGGGGAATACTGGTACAACGTGGGTGTCCCGTAAACTGCATACTAACTTATTGCATCAGAGACGAGGCACTCTCTAAAAATGTCTTCACATTTCTCATTCTTTTTGCACACATGGGAAATCAAATGTGCACACACTGGCCACCCTACACAAAGAACCATTTAGATAAACTACAACATCTTATTGTTTCTTGATAAACCTTTCCAGAACTATTGCATCTCCTGCTTTGTGGCTTTGTGAAAATCCATCAACACATTGAAAAGCTGGATGCCATATTTCTTTCCACTAATAAAAACCCTCCAGAGTGAAATTGAGTAGGTCGAAAAACTTTCCTTGGGATCATTAAATACACATATTATTCCCTTAGAATTTTTTTAATCACTTGCAGAATCATCTGAAGAATTACATTTTATTTTACAGGGCTTGGGTTGTTTCGGGGTAAAAGGAAAATGTGGTTACCATTTCCTCACACTCGATCACTTTTGGGTAAAAGCCTAATTCATAACCAATTAGATCTGGCATGAAACTGATGGAATTACGCCTGCAGTTAATATTACATACCATTTACCGAAGGGATACAGAGGGATATCGCACTTGGCTTGAAAACAGAAAGGGAGACATTAGGGTTTGAAGAGTTTAAATGAAAAATAACAAAATGATAATTGCTGTGAGTAGGCATCATAGCAAGAATTCTGACTCTGCACAATCTGGCGGATTGGATACATAAAATCTTGCTAAGTATGATAACAATTTTGCAATTCAAGATGAATACAGTGCATGTTTAAAATCAGATGTCGGACAGGAATTAGTCAGTGGCATGCATCTCCCATGCACTGGATAATATGCAGTTTTTTTATTTATTTGCTGGAAATGATAAATACTTATGATGACACTATATTGAAGCTCGATGGGAATCCTTTTCTACCTAATCCCTTAAGCGTAAGGCTGTTTTTGGACAGTTCTACTTAAGCCTGCAAAATTATGGCCAAACTGCTAATCATAGTAATTTAGATTCTTATTGAGATCACAATTATTTATTATGCTTATTTTTTTTGGGGGGGGGGACAAATTATTTTATAGCATCGAAGGTCCTCGGTTCGCGTCCCAGTTAGTTGTTTTGTCAAAATTCAGTTCCTGCTTCACCAATAAGTATCTGACTGTTTGGAGTGTATATTCATAGTTTATTACAACTTCAATTTTATTTGTGAAACTCTGGTTTTCTGTTCTAGCAGCCATAACAACAAGAAATTGTGTTTATTTTTTTGTTTTTGATTGTTTAATTCTTTGTTTCCAGTCTCTGCTGCTGCTAAAAGTCTGACAGTGTCGGATGAGACCGAGCGAACCATGAAAGTCACATGGATGCCTGCACCGGGCAAGGTAATCAACTATCGGCTGAAGTATAGTCCCAGGGGTGGAGGCAAAGAAATGGTCCTGAAGATCCCTGGGGCGGTCACTTCCACCATCATGAAACGCCTGCAGCCCATGACCACTTACGACATCACTGTTCTGCCCATCTACAAGCGCGGGGAAGGAAAAGCAAGGCAAGGAGTAGGAACGACACGTACGTTGGTCCATAATTCAACTCTCTGAGAGACAATACACTGCAGAAACATGTCCATCTTAACCAAGTCGTTTAAACCTGTGCTCAGTCTAAAAACAAGAACAGTGGTGGAATTAAGTTATTACAAAGTCTGCTGCTGAGGAGCTTTCAGCTTGCATGGATCCCATCAAAATTCTATAGTGTCCTGAAAGCAGCCACACAAACTAGATGTTAAAATTTTGTTATAAAACTGAAAACTACTTTTAGCCCTTCTTGTCCAAAGTCAGTGAGATTAGCGACTAGAGAGATCATAGGGCAAATAAGTGTTTTGTTATATTGGTATACCACCTGCCGAATTAGTCTTTTGTTGTTGTTGACCCTTTATTCACTGTCACAGAACCTGACAATCCTGAAAGTAGCTCCTACATGAAGAGAAAAAACTATGACCTAATTTGACTCTGAATTTGTCGGAAAAAATATAAAAAATCTCCCCAAAACGACACTATCCCTTTAAGACTGGGGTAAAGATGTGTTGACGTTTGTCTCAGCTAGCTTCCAGAATGTTCTCCAATTAGTTGTCAAGACTGCAAAAAAAAAAAAATGGAAAGACCTGGCTTGTTTGATGATTTTGTCACTCCTTTGAAGAGGAATGTTACTGCAAGTCCTGCCTCCTTGGAAACAAAATATATTCTACCATCCAAGTTGCAGATCTGTTTTGATTGTCCCAGCAGAAGTATGATTTAGGGACTGACTTCAAGTTTAAACAACTTGTTAAGATGAGTATTCCTCACACCACAGGTGCTGCAGCGCAGAGGAGCACGCCTTTTCACCAGAACTCTAAAATCACAGTTAAACACATGCTCAATCACTCGCTAGCAGTACTAACACACAGCATGACACTGGGCTTTTTAACAATTGACACCGGGTTCAAGGAATTGTATTATGGACTAATGAGAAACTGGCTTGAATGTGGTGTGGCTGAACATTAAAACCTTTGCCAAGAGTTGGAGTTGTGTTGAATTTAGTGCCGAACGCTTTGTCCTGAAGTTCCTTCTGGGTTCTTCTATTTCAGTGTCACCCTTTAAGGCTCCCAGGAACCTCCAGACCTCAGAGCCCTCCAAGACCAGTTTCAGAGTGTCTTGGGATCCAGCACCCGGTCAAGTTAGAGGCTACAAAGTGACCTTTCACCCCACAGGGAATGATATTGACCTGGGGGAGCTCCGGGTCGGACCCTATGATAACACAATTGTTCTAGAGGAACTAAGGTGAGATTTGAAAGAAAAAAATTATTCTTCTTTGTCATTCTTTGGGGTCTGATATACCCAATAATATTAGCACACTATTTCTTTTCATATTGATTGAAGTAATTTATCGGAATATACATGTAATACCACTATCAATGGGGGTGCACCCTGAACACACACTTAACGTCACATTCAGTTTAGGATTTAATTCTAAATATGTCAAAAAAATGTTTGTTATGGTTTTAAAGTATAATTTATCCTTGAAATCATGACTGTCCACAGCCAAAATGGTCTAATACTGTGCCTTAACACAGTCTTCTGAACCCAAAGATGATGTGTGATGGCTCATTTTGTCCAACCAAAAACCCAAAAACAGTTAATCTTAATCACCAGTGAGAAGACAGGACTGAAAGTTTGGCATTATTGTCAAAAATATAATGAATAATAAATGACCTACCAGTTATGAAAATAATTGCTGTTGATCTTAATAGCTTTATTTTACACTTTTTCCTAACGCAATTTCATGCTACTTGCTGCAAGTCGTAAAGTCTAACTTTAGAATAAAATTCAAAGAATAATCAAGACCTGTTGCTGAAAAAGATCTAGCAAAAACATTTCTTGTCTTTGGCATTTAAAGAAACTAACTTCAAAGACCAGGAGCTACATTTTTGAAACCTCCGTTTGGCATTAAAGTCTTCTAATGGAGATTATGAATAACTGATTAGACTGAACTGGTTATGTCATTTCCTTCTTTTCCTCAGGGCAGGAACAAAGTACTCTGTTGCTGTTTTTGGGATGTTTGATGGAGGGGAGAGTTTGCCTCTTGCAGGAGAGGAGAAGACAACCCTCTCTGATGCTCCTGAACCTCCTCCTCTCTATCCTTCTGGTAAAATCTGATAACTCCATTACACTACACACTGCTTTCCATTAGCTGTCTTAAAAAGCAGGGCTGCAGACCAGACGCTCTGTGATCCAAGTCATTTCAGAACAGGAGTGGTCTGACTTGGAATTATGGCCCAGATTAGTGCCAGAAGCTGAATTATTCCTTGTCGAAGGGAATTAATATCACTCTTGCTTTGGGATCGCTCACCAGAACTTGGCGGAGATGATTATGATTAGTTTAAATTATTTTGAGCTGCTTGGCTCGCGTTCCGTCACCTCCCTCCTATCTCATATGGAGCAAAATGACATGCTCTTTAACAGACATGGGTTGACACTACCATTTATGTATTGCCCAGTTGGACGTGTTCCCTGACCACCTCACATGTTACATTATCGTCACCGTGTGAGCAGCCACCCTACGATGTGCTGACCTGTAATTGCGTTGCTGCAAACACATATCTTCATTAGCTTACACAACTTACTACTGTGCTCAATATCTGCTGGCCAAATGTTTCTTTAGTCATGCAAAAGTAGATACTTCCCATTTTTTTTGTTCTCTGAAGTGTGGAAAAGGGCTCTGTTTGCAATTACCAAGCTTTTAGCTGCTGCAGGGATGCATGCAGCTAGGAAAATGTTATGCTTCTCATAAGACCCCGAGGAGGTGCTGACCTTGGGCACAAATTCCTGCTGTAATAGGGAGCAGACACGGTGACCGACTGCCCACCGAGGAGGGACTAGGCCGGGACGTTCCTCCGAGGTTCCACTCTGAGATTTGCAGCTCTCAAATGGCAGGCTGGAGGAGGCTTTAATCCAGCCTCTCTGACAGGTCCATATGGTCTGGCTCAGCTGATCTGAGGTGTCTTTTATACATAGCAAAAGCATTATTTTTTCCTTAAAAAAAAAGTTCTTTACATGCATTTCAGGGCCTTTAAGACACAAGTTCAAATCTCACAGGGAACTTAATGAGAGAAGGTATTTTTCAAATTTTATGGAAGGAAGGAAAACTTTTCGACCTGTACATTCACTCTTACGCTCATAGGCTGATTTTCTCTCTCAATTGTTATTATGAATGCATATATTTTTCCACATAAACACACAGAGCTCATTAAGAGGTTTCTAGTGTTTAGCCAAATAATCCCAACTCAAGATACACCTACTAGCTTTATCCGGGGCTTTAAGCTGTATGAAAAAGAGTTTGTTCAGTTGCCATGAGAGGGATCTTATCTTGTCTGTGGTGACAGAGTGGCTGCTCAACACCCTCAACAGTTCAAAGCTTGTAAAAATGCTATTACCGGTAGGTGGACCTTGAGTCGGGATTGCCTTGTTGAACTTCCAAGGTGAAGAGTGACCTTGGTGTTTAGCTTTTTAAAAGTTTCCACTAAGTTTTCTCAAAGTGTCACAGATGCCCTTCTTGCCTGCCTCCAAGGTCATTCTTTTTAGACGGTTTTATGTAGATTATCAACAGGAGCAACAACCCCTCAAATAAAACCTCAGGCATGAAACTGTAGATACTTCCACGTGAATGATTTGAATCTCAGTGTGAGAAACAAAAAGCAAACCTCATGTTGACATAGCGTCTGCTCGAGTTTTCTGTCAGATTTTTGATTTCGAAGTGAAAAATCGCTCAATTTCAGGGTTTGGAGCTTCAGGACCCATGGGCCTGAGCGCAAAAAGAACAAAAATTACGAATTGCTGCAGGATTCTGCATGCCACTAGTGATTTATATCCCACAGTCACATCGAGTTTGATTTATTTTTTTTTGCTCTTACTCAAAGACACTGGATCCAGAGGTCGTCTGCAGCTTATTAGATGCCTCTCAAAGCTGCCTCTGTTTATGACATCTGTTTTTATTAATGAACATCGGAGGGACACATGAGCATGTTGTTTACCCTCGGTGGTATAACTGAAACAGACTGCGGCCAAGCATCCGTCTCAATTTCTTTTAGCATCAAGCATCTGTCTCTGCAGCCTGCTGAGTAAGAACTAAAAAATGTAATTGATTGTCTCCTAACCTGTTTTCAATTGCACACACAGGGGCCCAATTTTTAATCGCAGGGCGTCCGCTGGGCGTGTCGTCCTAGAAAACAAGGACGAGCGGCCATTTTTCACCCCTACAGGTGCCTGGAGCAGGAATGTGCAGTAACTCTGGGGATCAGGAGGCCTCATATATCATAGAGTCAGAGAGGCTGACTCCTGCTGTTGGAGGGGGCAGCCTCGGTGTCAGCCAGAAAAGACCACAGGGCTGATTCGCTGCCGGATAAAAAAAACCCTGAACGACTTACAGTGCTGGAAGAAAGAGAAAAAAAAAAGGCCCCGAAGACAGCAGATAATCCACAAGTGTGACAGCTGTTGCACAATGTGCTACGAGTGTGAATTGTTTGTGTTACATAATGCTGTGTAAAACCATTCTGCTGTATAAACATCTTGACATTGTGCGAGTTTTGTGATGTACTACTCTTCAGTGCTCTCTCTTCCTGATGTACCCCACAGTCCTTCCTCTCACTTTTTTCACTATTCTCATACACAAACAGTTAATATAAGGCTGGACAGACACTCCTGGTGGTGTCTGTTGTGTTTCAGGTGTCTTGCTAACTTCCACCCCCAAACCACCCACTGTCTCTCTGCAGACGCTCAGTGTAAGACCACAGCGAAGGCCGACATCGTGCTGCTGGTCGATGGCTCCTGGAGCATCGGTCGTATCAACTTTAAAACCATCCGCAACTTCATCGCTAGCATGGTCAGCGTGTTTGACATCGGCGTTGACAGAGTCCAGATTGGTAATATTTTCACTACTGTTACTACAGCCAAGTCCATCATATAGAGGATTATTTTCTTTCAAATATTGTTGGACAGTTGCTGCATTAGTCACTTTAAGGCTGCTGAGGTGTTTAAACATTAGAAGTTTGTTGAATTTCATTTGTCACGTGTAGTTTTGATGTGCAAACTAACTACTACTGCACTTATAGCCATTGAATGACAGTTCATTGAATGAAACAGAACAATATTTACTTCTGAGTATTAGCTGAGTTTAAAGTCTCAAAACTCTGATTTTCCACCGTTGCCACCACCTCTGCAGCTACTATTTCTATCAGTATTATTAGTATTAGAGTTAAGGCTAGGATTTAGACTAACTATTGAACTCCAGCTAGCATTACTATATACTATTACTGCTTTTAGTACTACAACTAGAACAACAACTCATTACCTCTTTCTGCTACTGCCGATGTGTATTATTACTGCTACTATTACTACTATAAGTACTTTAAATTGAGTCCTGTTGCTACTCATTCTACTACTTTTACTGCTACGACTGGTTCTAGTAACAGTACTGGATAAATGTAAATTGGTTTGATAATGGTGAGTTTGCAGAACTGTGATATTTCTATACTACAAGTTTATTTTTACATACTGCAGTTTGTTTTTTTACTTGACTCATTCTACCTGGCATCATTGTGTAGGTTTTATGATGATGGCCAGAGTCGGTGTGTCTTGGTTTAAATTTGCTGCTGCTTGTTTTCTGCAGGTCTGGCTCAGTACAGTGGAGACCCAAAGACCGAATGGCACCTGAACGCCCACCCGACCAAAGAGTCTCTGCTGAATGCCATCGCCAACCTGCCGTATAAAGGCGGAAACACCATGACAGGTGATTTAACTAGAAACTCTGGAGTCTTTCTTCCTCATCTAACAGAGTCTAAGCACACACTTTTTGAGAGCTCACTGACTGAATGCTTTGTGAAACCTCTTCATTGCTGTCATACAGGAATGGCTCTGAACTACATCCTCCAGAACAACTTCAAAGCCAATGTCGGGATGCGTCCAGACTCCCGTAAAATTGGTGTCCTGATCACTGACGGAAAGTCCCAGGACGAAATTGTCTTCAGCTCCCAGAAACTGAGAGACAACGACATCGAGCTCTACGCTATCGGTGAGTGAACTCGCCTGTTTCTATAGCAGAAAACCAAAAGAAATGGTTGTAAAGCAACGATGAGCTCTAAAATGTTGCCTGCAAGTCATTAGAAATAGTACCTGACTTTACCACAAAGGATTAGATGAAAATAATACACTGAACATAGTTTCTTGTGATTGATTTTACATGTTTCAGTCAACAAGTATTTAGATTGTAGTTTCAAATGTCTAAAAGCTGATTATCAAAGTGTGCGGACAACAAACTTTGGTGGCTGGTGAGTGACTCACGTTTATGATTCATGTCTCCTCTCACAAAGCAGATATTCATATGTCTTCTTTGATTTTAAGTCTTTGTTCTGATTTTTCTCTCAGGTGTGAAGAACGCTGACGAGAATGAGCTGAGGTCCATCGCCTCCGACCCAGATGAAATTCACATGTACAACGTCAACGACTTCAAGTTCATGGTGGACATCGTTGACGACCTCACCGTTAACCTGTGTAACAGCGTCAAGGGCCCAGGTAGGGAAAGAATTACAGAATCCACTTTAAGCTACATGGACCAAGGTTTGAAAAGGCAGCTGAGATGCCTCATTTTTGTATCCTTGTATAAGACATCTTGAAGCTGGTTAAATCAGTGTATTGTGTACTTTTGTTTCAAAGAGAAATTTAGCATGGAATTTGACATTTTGTTCAAATTTGAAAACACTTATAATAGGTATGAATGGTCAAACTAGCATTCATGACATATGAACCAAACTAAATATTAATAAGGAGGGTAACGTGTTTCAGATTCCTCTATTCCGATTAACAAAGAAGTTCCCTTTAGCATGAATGGAAATGCACCAAACTTAGTAAAATGATCCAGCTTCATCCAAAATGACTGCATGATTGTGGCACCTGGAAATTGCAGGTCCTTAATGTGGGAATTTTTAAAGCAGTAATGGAGCTTGGCTGCTGCTTGCAGTTGTATGTGCAGCATATTCTTTAAATACCGCTGAGTCAGATTTACACCTTTTAGTAATTACTGGTGGTGGAGGTCAGATGGAAACTTTGTAGCTTCAGAAAGTTCTGCTTTTCCGGAATTTACAAAACCACATTTTTTAAGACTGACAAC
>OMNN01026324.1:5656-19159 GCA_900302755.1 Chromis chromis
GCCACCTTGGGCTGTGGGGATGTATGATATGCTTTTTTTTTTTTTTTTAACTATTTTTAAAACAATTAAAACCGTTTTTTGGCAGTAAATGTAATTATTACTTGACCCCACAAACACTAAGGTTAACTGTATGATGGATTTATTTTGATTTACACAATAAAACAAGCATGAAAGGAGTTGGAAAGAAATAAATTGGGTCAAATAACAAACATATCTTCTTAGTTGCTTCACACTGTGAAACAAATCAGGATCAAAAATTAAACTCTGTTCATACTAATCTGTTAATAATTTAATTAATTCCATTTGTGTTGCTCTGGGAGGCAGGTAAGTGTCTGACATTCAGCTGTTTGAGCCCATGTTTTGGGCAGACCTGATCAGGACTCAGCAGACCAAAGCTTGTGGAAATATTAAAATATAAAGAAATGTGAGCTTTATTGAGAACAACTTTAATCTCTGTTACAAATCTTCTTATATAACATCAAAGCCAACTCAAAATGGAAAACAGACTTAGAGAAAAATAAATGAGGAAATGATTATAAGGAGCTATGTGTAGCCTGTTTGTAAGATGACATTTGAAGAGGAAGTGCCATACGTCTCCTCATCCAGTGTTCAGTGTGTGAGTGGAGGGAGGTTCTTCCAATAGCTTTCTTTAAAAAAAGAAGAAAACAAGAAAAAGGAAAACTTTTCCCCCATTAAGGCAATATTCAGAACGGCGCGACCCGAACCCTCTCTGGTCCCTCGCTGTTGCTGCTTTCCCAAACTGCTGCTCTCTATCTAAAATCAAAGCGCCCACAAAACTCCCGGAGCCCCAAACCACTGCGAACATTTCCAGTTGGCCTGATCCCACTGGTGAGGTAAGAGCACTGGGACCCCTGACAAGACGAGAGACTCCACTTCGTTTATGGGAAGAGAAAAATCCAGAAGTGCCAGAGCAGAGACCAGACAAAGGCCTGTTCTTTGTGTTATCTCAGAGTCTGGCAGTGACCATGCACAACTTGAAGGGGGTACAGAAAATAACACTTTGGAGCAACTACACCCAGAGGTGGGAAGCACATTTTGAAAGACAGTGCTGGTGCTCAAGTATTTCTATTTTGGAAGACTGTCTACTTCGACTGAGCTGAACTTCAGAGGGAAATACTGCACTTCCTGCACTCTAATCCACATTTATCTGACAGCTGTAGCTATGATTTAGTTAGCACAGATTTGGATTTTGCATTCAGCATGAAGTAATGTCATAAAGTACTGTTTATGTTGAGTAAGAGAGGACAGCCAGCTGTCAGGCTACATTTATGTGTGAGAAGGAAGGTAATAAAGGGAAAGATTCCAGTGATTACAACTTGCAAGCATTCGTGTCATCTCAAGATGGCTGCTAACGGTCTACTTGTGCTACTGCTTCTCACTCAGTCAATGAAGACTAACAAACTGGAAAAGAAAGAGACACGTTAGCTGGATGTTTTCAAATAACTTCATACTACCGAGCAGGCAGTTCTGTTCACCAATACACTATTAACAAACTGATGAAAGTTTGAGAGTGTTTAAAATACTTGGTTTGTAGCAAAAGAAAAGAACAGTACTGTGAGGGGATCTGGAGGCTCTGTTATGCTGTGGGGGGGATTTGCCAACATGGTTTGGGTCGACTTGTCTGCGTGGAAGAAAGGGTCAAAGCAGGAAAACTCAATGAAAGGTCTGATGAGGATGAAAATGATGTGCTGTGGCCCTCACAGTCATCAGATCTTAACCGAACTGAACACCGATGGGAGATTATGGCCCAATGTGGTAGACAGTGCTCCTAACCTGAGTTCCAGAGACTTAGGAATGAATGCCAGAGTGAGCTGAAGCTATTCTGGTGACCTTATTACCTTATTATTACCTTACTAAGACAGTTTTTTTTTCTTAATTTGCCATCTGTCTCTACATCTATTGAATTTCAGTGTTTATTACCTTTAACAACAGGCTAACATAAGACATCCACCTTTGCTTGCTTTTGTCAACACTTATGCTTAGCGCCAAGTCTTATATATCAGAGCTTTCTGAAAAAAAAGGTACTTTCCCAGTTGTAACTACAACTTGGGTGTTGACTTAAACACTATTTACAGATAAACTGCATTCATAGTACCTTGCTATAATATGACATGAACTCTGTGCTTTCAGCTAAAAGAGCAACTATCAGCTAGACTTAAGCCCCAGTATTTACATTTTAGATATATTAGGTCTCTCTTGAGAATGAGACCCTGTCTCTCAATGAGATTACCTGTATAAATAAAGGTTCAATAAAAATGTATTATTATTTTTTTTAGATGAGAGAAGGATGAGAAAAAACATGACAATAAAAACATTAATGGGACTAATAGGCTACAGTGCTAACGGCTTTATGAGTCTGTCATTTGGCACAGTGGTGCTAATATATAGTTCACAATGATATGTGTTACATTTTGGCAGGTAAGTTTATCATGTTCAGCATCTTAGTTTAGTGTGTTAGCATGCTAACATTTGCTAATTAGCATAAAACATAAAGAGTCTGAGTCTGGTCATAAGTCAAATGTTTGACCTGAGAATGGGATGTTAGTGGAAAAATCAGAGGACCAAAGTTATGATAATTCATCCTCAGGTGGACATAACATCACCAAATCTAATGGCCTCATCTCATCCAGTAATTCCCAAGACATTTCTCTTAAAGCCACAACAGTCAGCCACCATCAGTGAAGGAGAAAGGTCATTAAAAACAGCAGGATTCAGTATCTGGGGGTGATGAATACTTGCACAGCATTTTATGGCAATGCATCCGATAGCTGCTGAGAAATGTCAGCCTCACATCCAACAAAGCACCACTAACATGATACAACAGGTGGTTTCTATTTTGATGCCACTGCAGTCAATAAGTGTCTATCTATCTATGTATCTATGTATCTATGTATCTATGTATCTATGTATCTATCTATCTATCTATCTATCTATCTATCTATCTATCTATCTATCTATCTATCTATATATCTATATATATATATATATGCAGTCATATTTCTACATATATGACTGATCGTAAAAACAAAAAAACACAAGTATATTATATGATCGCCAGAAGATTCCTCTCCACGTTCTCCGTCTCTGTGTCTGGTCTGCTGGTGTCTTTGTGCCTGCAGTGACATTTTCTTCCACTTGGATCATCCCCGTTGTTGAGGTCGACCGCTGCAGAGGCACGTTGGTCTCTGCAGGTGTGACTTCTGGTGGCTTCGTAACAACATTACTCGTTTTCTTTTTTAGAGAAGGTTTGGATTTTGGCACGGGCCTGACGGGGGGTTGAGGTTTGCCGATTACCTTCATGTTTACAATTAATTCACTGAGCATTGCTGTTGCGTGCTCGGTCATGGCTTCCACTCTGCGCTCAGGGGAGACATGCTGCTCAATTGCAATATGAGGCTCTGAAGCAACCAAAGCAGAGTTTAATCTCTCTGCGACGTCTTTTGCAATTAACTTTGTCAAAGACTGTGCGCTCTTTGAGTCCACTGCTTTAGTGGTGTTCAGGACTTCTTCAAAAGTTCGAAGAAGTCCTTCTCCCAGACACGACAACACGTGCTCTTCATTGATGACTTTGTTTTTGATCTCTTTTGTTGTTGCCATCATAGATTTAGAAATTGCTACTGTCACGTCCCATAGTAACTCTTGGACCATTTGTCTGGTGACATCATCAAGACTACCAGCAATAAGATGTGACCACTGTGCTAGTTCAATTGTGTTAAAGTGCCATTTGGTCACTGCACGAACCCTGCTCATGGGAATCCTGCAGCTGGTCTCTGCAGGGGTAACCTCTGATAACTCTTGTCCAGGCATGCTGGGCTCTGCAGATCTGCCCTCTGTTAGCTGCTCCAGAGACTCGTCACTCAGTGTAGTGGTAAACTCTGAAACGTCTAATGATTGTATTTGTGTCACTGAGTCTACAACAGACGCTGCTTTGCAAAAGGTTTTTCTAAAGAAGTTACTTATCCTCTTTTTCAGTGACAGTTTGGATTTTGGGACAGTCTTGGTGGAGATTGGAGGTTTGCAGATTACTTTCATATTTATGATTAGTTCACTGATCATTGCGGTTGCGTGCTCAGTCATGGCTTCCACTCTGTGCTCAGGAGAGACATGCTGCGCCATTACAATATCAGGCCTGAGCTGTGAAGCAACCAAAGCAGAGTTTAATCTCTCTGCGACGTCTTTGGCAATTAACTTTGTCAAAGAACGTGCGCTCTTTGAGTCCACTGCTTTAGTGGTGTTCAGGACTTCTTCAAAAGTTCGGAGAAGTCCGTCACCCAGACATGACAACACGCGCTCCTCAGTGATGTCTTCATGGTTGTTCTGGTCCATTGTTGCCATCATAGATTCAGTAATTAGTCCTGTCACGTCCAGTAGTAACTCTTGAACCATTTTTTTGGTTGCATCATCAAGACGACCAGAGATAAGACGTGACCACTGTGCTAGTTCAATTGTGTTGAAAAAGCATTCAATCACTGGACGAACCGTGTCCGTGGTGATGGCTGGGATCTCATCTTTCTCTGAATTGCTTCTTGTGTCCATGGCGACTTTGTGTTTGTTTACTGTGCGTTCGGATGAAACTTTGATGTGTTGAGTTTGACTTTGCGATAACCAAGTTTTTGGTTCTTAGGAACAGTCGGTGAAATGCAGATGGAAAGTCTGGAATGTCTTGGGTGTATTTAAACCTCGAATGGGCAATGGCGTTGCAGTGACGCAATCGGCACTGATGACGTCACATCAAAGCCAATGCGTTCCATAAGCCGCGCCCTCGCACTCGCACACTCTCATCCGGGCATGTCATACATCCGGGTTAGTCAGTCTCTCACCGCGGTGAAAACAAACCGGTCAAATTAATTAAATTTAACGCTTTGGACATTTAAACTGGTTGTCATCGTTCATAACAGCTGTGAATGTGTAAACTGCACGTCTCATAAGATGCAGCAGGTAAAGATTCCGTTTTCCTTTGCACAAAAAGTCTCCACGAAGAAAAGTGGCCGATGGGGACTTCATGGTGCATTCACTGAAGGTTTTTAAAAAGGGGATTTTTCTTCTTCTTGTTGTCTTTTGTTAAAATAGTGACATCTGTCGAAGTATTCATGTTCTCTTACTGGAGAATCACCTCTGTGGTCATTATTAGGTCGTTTATTAATAATTTAATAATAAAGTTATCCCATTATGCAGACATTGCTATAGTCACATTTTTAAACACACTATTTTGTGTTAGCCTAATCAAATTTGTCATCTGCAAATTCCACAATATTCTTGCTCAACATGCTCCCAGGTACATCTGTGGTAATTTTCAACCTGTCTGACTGTAGCATTTAAAAATAAATAAATAAATAACACAAAAGTGGCACACAATATGCATGCATTGCTATATTTGCAGATTTTTTAAAACTCCATAAATATGCCAAATCCAATGTTATTAGCAAACTCCACCATATTCTTGTTCAACAAATCCCCAGGTACCTCTGTGATGATTTTTTAAAAATGTGTTTGACTGTCATTTTTTATAATAAATACCATCATCATAACAACATCCCATTCAGGTTTATAGTGAGAGATTTGAAAAATTAAATAAATACAAACAAAATTAGTCAGCGTTTGCCAGTTGAACAAACGGAAAAAACAGAAACCATACTGTAGTGATTTCAAAATATAAGAAAATACTTACTCTTACTCTAAAATACTCTTACTCTAGCAATATCTAGCCTATTGCTCCCAGTATTATTAATATTAATAACAGTTACACTTTAAGAACAATTAAATCACATAATGAGGCATCAGATGGTATTATGGTGAATGGTACTAACTCGACATTAGAGCTGCAAATAATGATTATTTCCACTGTCGATTATAATCGATCACTTGTTTGGTCTATTAAATGTCAGAAAAGGGTTTTGTCCACAATTTCCCCCTTTTTAAAAACCTTTAGTGGCCTTTCCAGTAAACGTTTCTCAGTTTACGAGATCCACCTGAATGCACCATGAGGTCTTCCTTGACCGCCGCACACTTTGCCGTAAAAAACCAACTAGACGCGCGGCCAGTTTTGAAGCATCGATGGTGCGGCTGCGTGTGAGCGTCGTCATCTGCGAGGAAATTAGAAATGAAGAAACATTGTTTTAGTCGCAACGCCTAATTAGGACCAAATGCAATAAAGAGATAAACAGACCCTCATCTATTTTTCTCTGGTCCCATCTTGCAAGTTGCCTGCGCTTTCATGTGCCTCTTATGGCTTTTACCAGCGGGACCACATTAGGAGAATAGGTGTGATAATCTCAGTCAGATATGGCAGTAAGCATATCGGAGCCGCTCCGTCAGCTGTGCGTTTACCAAGGAGCCCTTAAAGGTAAGTGTTGCGTTTTTTATTTGTGTTGACTGAATGAAATGACATGTTCTTCCAACCACTCCCCTCCTCTCCTCATCAACCATCCTTCCTTGGACCTGTAGGATGGATGACATGTGCAGGTTGTTTCATAGGCTGTGTTGGCGGTGTCCCTTGTGGGCTTGTGTTTATCAAGGGATGCTGCTGATGTGGTTGCTGTGTGCTCAGTGGAGTTACAGGTGAAGAGACCTCTGATGCCTGTCCAGCTGAGTCCTGAGCAGGTGGGCCTGGAGATGCTGTGTCTTTGCGGGCAGCTGGACCTTCTCATCAGGGCACAGATGCAGCAGGTAGGGCGACCAGACCACTACATGGATTCTTATTCCAATCACTCCTGACAAAGCTTACATCTGTCTGCTCCACTTTCTGTCAGTTTCCAAAAGTCACATAATCCGTCACAGAGATTCTTGACCAGATGCTGTTGTGATATGAGCATCCATCAAACACTTATTATCCCAGTGTGCATCAGCAAATAAACAGGCATCTTGGACTCATAACTAACGTACCTACACACCCATTGAATGACAGTCAGTTAGCTTTGGGTGGGCAGTACATGAATTATGTACGTCTGCTTATGTCATCCATAGATCATAACGTATTAAGACGACAAGAAATATACTTGACAACGAGCTGATGTGCAAATTAATGTGCAGAAACATACAGCGATGCCTTGCATTAGCATTTTTCCATCATCTGTATTTATTTTTTATTTTTTTTAGCAGTTTCTGTCTACATTCAAACTAAATGAATCTTTGACTACATTTGTTACTGCACAATTCACATCATCATCATCATCATTCAGAAACATTTGTACTTGTCACCTTTAATTCGAGCTTCTGGAAATCTTTCAGAAAGCCAGCAGCCTGCCAGGACCTGCAAAGAGACACAAAAAGATACTACAAATTGACTCAAAACCACAAGGTGACAAGTAGCTGTCACAAAATGACTACAAAGAAACATCAAGGTGACATAAAAGAATAAAGACCCACAACATGACCACAAATTCACACAAAATAACCAATAAGTAGCATAAAATTGATGTAAAATGGCTGCAAAGAAACATAAAACATCCAAAAGGTGACGAAAGTGACCAAAATGACCACAAAGTGGCAAAATGAAGCTAAACAAACCACAAAGTGACTACAAAATGGCATAATACAAGTACAGGAGACAAAAAATAACAGCAAATTGACCCACAATCGGGTAAAAATGATGACAAGTAGATGTCAAAGTGACATAGCACGACAACAGAGACAGAAAATTACCATAAATTCACAAGAATGGACACAGACACAAATTGATACAAAATGAGCACAAAGTGAAATATTTACTCAAAAAGACAACAAAGTCACATAAAACAACCACAAAATGACTTAAAGTGACGACAAAATGGCATCAAAGAATTACAAGGAGACAAAATAACTACAAACTGACACAAATTGATGACAAAGACATTACAAAGTGGCATAAAACAACAATAGACACAACATATTACACAACAAATTACTGACACAAAATGACTACAAAGAAACAACAGTGACACAATGCCATAAAGACACACAACATGACCACAAATTCACACAAAATAACCAATAAGTAGCATAAAATTGATGTAAAATGGCTGCAAAGAAACATGGAACATCCAAAAAGTTACCAAAATGACAACAAAGTATCATAAAGCAACCACAAAGTGACGACAGAAAGGCATAAAACAAGTACAAGGAGACAAAAAATAACCGCAAATTGTCCCAAATTGACCCACAATAAGGTAAAAATTATTTTATTTTTCATTCTACTAAATTATGAGCAATTAATGCACATGTGTTTCGGGATCCCATTCTCCTGGACTATTGCGCGGGAGTGTGAGCCTTTCCTACAACTCAACTCTGTCATTTACAAAAGCACTAAAAGGCAGCGTACACATGATCATATGCTCAATATGATAAGATATATAAACTTGTTTCGTGCCCACTGTGCAGTCTGTCATATTGTTAACAACCATTATACATCATTCTGTATCGATGTTGCTCCTTTTTGTGTTACAGTTTCAGGAGCAGTTAGGACAAGGCTGTAGCCCAGAGGAGTCAGACACCTTCCAGGCTCAAGGTATGTACGACAAAGTACCTGAGGTTTAGGTGAATCTTGGATAGCTTCTGTATGTTTGATGTTTTTTTTATGCTATATTCCTAAAGGATCAGAGATTCTCGACCAGATGCTGCAGTGCCTTGAACATCTACCAAAGCCTATGCCACAGCTGGAGGTATCACATCTAACAGTACTGTCCAAGTAAACCAGGAACATGGCTTTTACAGCATTAAATCAAATCAAAATCTGTGTTTCCTCAGGACTACCTGGACATGGTGGGCCTATCGGCGATGTTTCCTCGTGTAGAGGTGTTTCTCATTCAAGGCAGTCCTGTCGACATGCTGGAGCGGCCGCTGATGGATGGTGAGAGAAACTCATCATTATTCATCCCTATCATTCTGTACTAGGAAGAAGAAACAATCTATTTTGTACTGCAGGCTTCAGGAAGATGTTAAAACGTTTAGTTTTTTAGGTCAGATAGAATTCAATTCAAGACAAGCATGAAAATAAATGCAAATCTGGAAAAAAGCAACATGTTTAAAATTGAAAGTTAAAGCTGCAAGCAGTGTTAGCAAGGTCCTCGCATCCGTGCTGCTCAGCTATTGTGCTGTCATCAGTCTCGGACTTTGATCACGCACGCAAAGTTTGAGGCCGATTGGAGCACGTACAGGCTAGTTACACAGCACTTCCTGTTTCATGGCGAGCATCAAAGCAAGACAGCGACTGAGCTATCCTTATATGGTCATATGGCTGTTATGAGGCCTGGACTCTGATCAGACCTGTGAAGTTTCAGGCCGACTGGAGCATGTACAGGCTAATTACACAGCACTTCCTGTTTCTTGCATGGCAAAAAGCCAAAACGCCAGGGGCCACGCCCTCATACTTTTGCGGAGCATTTTAATAACTTTTGCTCACTACTGCCTGTTGTATATGCTGGCCAAATTTGAGGCTTCTCGGAGTTACCCCCTAAGACGAATTCGCTCTCGAAATTCAAAAAATTTGCCAAAATCGCCAACAATCTGACACGGAATTTAAAATGGCAGACTTCCTGTTGCATTCTGGTGTGGGGATGTGTACCGAATTTCGTAGCTCTAGGTCAGGGATGGGCAACTCCGGTCCTCGAGGGCCACTATCCTGCATGTTTTAGATGCTTCCCTCTTCCAACACACCTGATTCAAATGACCAGGATCGTTACCAGGCTTCTGCAGAGCTTGATGATGAGCTACACAAAATATTTTTACTCTGAGATATTGCAGCTTTTATTCAATGAAACACTATTTTTCCACCGCTTGTGGAAGTAATTTCTCACACTTTCCTTTTACATGCAGATGCCATGTAGTTGTTGTAATAGGAAAGCCAAACTCTAAAATGTTATCTTAAAGAGGGCTTTCTAATCATACTGCTACTGCTTCTGTTGCAGAATATTTCTTCCACATTGCCAAACTGAACCAGCTCCTAGTGCTGAGTCAACAGCTAGAAGAGGATATCAGGCACCTTGGAAGTCATAAGTACATTGCCCACCAGCTCTCGGTTATATATGTGAGGAGAATGAATTACAACTTTCTTCTTTTCAACTGTGCTCTCTTGTGTGTGTGTAAAATGTGTTTTCATGCCACTAAACTCTACAGTGTGCTTTTTAATGTCTATTTTCTGCAGCAAGTCATCAGCTCTTTCAGGGGAATTCAGGTCTTCTCTGAAATAAAGAGGGATATTGAGGCCAACTTCAAACAGATGAAACAATCTCTGGTGGCAGAGGAAGGCTCCAGGCATGAACCTCAGCTGGCTGCTCATTATATCAACTGGTGAGTTAAAATCTAAACCTTAAGTTGGAGGAGATGATGATTAATGCAGCTACAGTCTGATAACAACCCTGTTCTACTCTCTGGGTAGGATATTAGAAATAACTCAAAGCCTAACAGCGGTGGTGTTGTCACTGCCGGAGCAGCTGACAGAAGACATTCACCAGGCCGTGACCTTCATGTCCCAGTTCCTGTCCTGACTCACCGTGACGAACGCCTCTGCATCTATGAATCCTTCCCCAGGAGTCTCCTGCTTCTAAATGAACTGGTGATGTTATGACTGTGAAAAGGTGCTACACAATTTGATTCAACTGAATAATAGTGGGATTGGATAATCACATAGTTGTGTTTTTTACATCGTCATTCTGAATGTGGCCCTTATTATTCCCTGTGGTGAGTCAGTTGTTTGGGATTGAATGTAAGTTTGTTAAATCCCTCCTTGCACTATACTGTTACAACTACTGTTACATTTTTTTTAACCTAAAGTGGAATAATAAAAATGAATGCAATAGGGCAATGTGCTCTCTGTCTCCATGTTATGCGTCTGTATATATGCTATCACTTCAGGCATGGTGGACTACATCTGGTAGATGTGATCATAGCTAAGAACAAGTGCAACTAATAGCATGGGTCAGACCACCTGCTTGCATGACTAAGAAAAGATCCAAAATGAACACAAACGAACGTAAACATCTACACAGAGGTACCGAGTGAAAAAAAATGACCATAAAATGCCAAAATTTGATGTAAAATGACAAAAAAATGACACAGAATGAACACAAAGAGTCACAAATGAACTCAAAACCACAATGTGACATAAAACAATCACAAAGGGACTACAAAATGGCATAAAACAAGTACTAAGAGACACAAAATAACCACAATGACCTAATTTGATGCAATATGATGCAAAGGGATGACAAAGTGACATAAAACGAGACAGAAAATAGCTAAAAAAACGACATAAAATTATGAAAAATTACCACAAAGGGGTGACAAAGTGACATAAAACATTGATAAATTGATGCAAAATAACCACAAAGTCACACAAACTGACTTAAAACAACCAGAGACCAAAATAACAAGACAAAAAATGATGCCAAACACAGATGAAAAAGTGACACGAAACAACCACAAAGAGGCACAAAATGACCACAAAGTGACTCAGTGACACAAACTGATGCAAAACTATCACAAAGAGATGACAAAATGACTTAAGACAACCACAAAGAGACAAATAAAATGACAAAAATTGACAAAGAATAACCACGCAGGGACACCGTGACACAAACTGGTGCTAAACTATCACAAACAGACAACAAAGTGACATTAAACAACCACAAAGAAACACAAAATGACCACAAGTGACAAAATAAGTCAAGACTACAGAAGTAAAAATAAATTGAGGAAAATATACCAGTTAGCCAAACAGTATTTCTAACCTTTACAAATGTTGTGTCAGCAACACATTAGCCCCAGACAGCTACCGTAATAAGCTAAATGAACATATCACAAATAACAGTCACAAAATAGTAGTAAAAAGGTACTTGCATGTAATACTTTAAGTAGATAAGAAGTCTCTTTCAGTTTTTATCTCTGTCTTTCGCCAGAGACAAAGCGACGGCTGTAATAATGTCTGTTAAACCGCAACTGCTTGGCACCTGTTAGCAGCGCTAGCTTACCTGCAGACAAAGACAAAATGGCGGCTGTAACGGGGTCAGCCCTATTAACCCAATGGTCCCACAGCCCTATGTTCCCACATTTTTAAGATTTCTTCTTTCACTGAAAATTTAGAAAATTAGGCCCTATGTTCCCACAACCCTTTGTTCCTACATGTCTCACATTTCTAAGACCCCGTTTACACAAGGGAAAGCACAGATATTTCCACGCGGTTTGACCTCTCATTTACACGAAAACCCCATTTTTAGCTTAAGAAAACGATTATTTCTAAAAACTGGGAACATAGGGCCTTAGGAATGTGGGAACATAGGGTTAAATTAGAACCAGCTGTTAGTGGCAGAACTTTTTAAATAACAAATATAAATGCTGAATAATTATCTGCTTTGGTTTCAGGTTCTTGCTGTTGTGGTTTACTCTGGTGCCTGAATAAAACACAGCCATGTTATTAGTTACATCTGTGCTTTTCCTACCACAAGTGAGACAAGTGCTGTAAAAAAAAAAAAGGCATATTAAAGATGCATCTGTTCCACTTGTATCCCAGTATTCCTGTGAGCCAACATGCATAATACTGTATAAATGGAGCACTGCAGTCATCAATAAATAATGTTATTAATTACACCTGTGCCTACCTGCTGTTACATGACATCATGTATGCAGTGAAGATGGTTATAATGCTCCCTGGTGTGTCTTACTGACACGCACTATTGTTACTAGCTACACCTGTGCTTTCCTGAAATGGCACCATTACATTGTTAAAAAATAGAATGTGAATTAAATTACATAAAATTAAAACAACAAATTTTATTTTTATTTTTTTTACATCAAAAGATTTACAATACATTCATAAATGTATGATGATTTCACAATATTTTTTTTCCTTCAATAAATGAAACTGTCAAAATCAATACCAGAAAAACCTTCATTGGACAGAGGGGGAGGCTTGAGACATCACCTCTCACCTGTGTACAATACAGTATTACATTCTTTACCCAGGAAGAACAGAAACCTTTCAAACCTGGCCACAAAGGGCCCTAACGAACCCCATTGTGAAAGGGAAGGACCTAACGACCCTCATTGGAACCATTCACACCTGGCCACAAAGGTCCCTAACAAATCCCATTGTGAGAGGGAATGACCTAATGACTCACATAATGAAGGAGGGGCAACACTCACCCAGCAGACTGGAGTTTCAATAGTGTTAATGGATCCTGAAGAGTATAAAATCTGGAACTCCCAACCAGTCAGTTTAGAACTGATGAAGCCTCTTGGATGAGAGGTGAAACGTCTTGGAGCTAACTCAACCACGTCCAGATGATACGATTGAAACTACGAGGATAACCATGACCTGGATGACTGAGAATCTTCACAGACATGTCAAAACCAAGTTGAATACTGTAAATATATTTCTAGAAAAATTAGATACAGAAAAGAAGTATTGATTCTGTAATTTTACATTGATTTGTTTGTGAAATAAAAGATATTGTTTAATTCCAGAAGTTTCCATAACAAAAATGTTGAATAAATGATCTCTATTAAGCTCAA
>OMNN01026331.1:0-17803 GCA_900302755.1 Chromis chromis
AGAATGGAGTCTAGGAAGTTTGGAGGTCAAATCAACATCTTGGGCCATTGTCATGTTCCTCAAGATGTTCCTGATTGTTTGATGTTTTTACCATGTGGTGGGGTGCATTTTCCTGTGGAGGTAGGCCAGTGACATTTGGGATTGCCATTTGCATGAGGGAGTGTGCTTGTTCTGGGACAGTGTTTATTTGGGTGTCTAAGTCTCATCAACACGAATGCCAAAATCCAAGGTTTTCCAGCAGAACACCACATAGTACCAATATGATCAATGTTATTCACTTCACCTGTCAGCATAATGTTGTGGCTGATAGGTGTATGTATATGAGTGACATCACCCAGTGGTCTTGAAGCTCAGTGTGGTGGATCCAACCGTTGCCATGTTAGCAGTTTTTGACCCCTCCTAACTCCTGACTAATCAAAAAATGAGCAAGAAGTGGAGCCGGAGCTTAGGCAGACCACGGAAATGTCTCTGAGCCATGGACTGTCCTATGATAACAGCTCAATTATGTAGAAATTCAACAACAGTTGTCATGAAAAGGGAAATTAGTTATTGAGACTAAAACTGTTTCTGTACCAGGCTATAATCATGTTCATTTTTGCTGTAAAGTTGGACATTTTAATATGGGGCTCTATGGGGACTGACTCGCTTTTGGAGCCAGCCTCAGGTGGACATTCATTAGGAACTTTTTGGCTCATCCGCCTTGGCTTCATTTATTTAGCCACAGGGATTGCCGCTTGATGTAGGCCCATGTTTTTGTCGATTTCTGTTTGTTTTTTTGGCTTTCTTCCTATAGTGCAAAGACATGCTAGTGAGGTAATGTGAGAACTCTAAATTGTCCATTTGTAAATAGTTTTCTTTCAATAGAACTGGTGGTATGCTGTAATGTTCCCTACTTCTTGACCAGTGTTAGTTGG
This sequence comes from Chromis chromis, assembly GCA_900302755.1. Taxonomy (NCBI): domain Eukaryota; kingdom Metazoa; phylum Chordata; class Actinopteri; family Pomacentridae; genus Chromis; species Chromis chromis. Next base: position 915 of record OMNN01026331.1, read on the forward strand.
GATAGGCTCCAACCCTCTGCAACACCGAACAGGGTAAGCATGTGTGGATGTAGAAAAAAGCACCAAAAAAAAAAGATATTTTCCTGAATCTTTATTTAAAATACAGAATGTAATGAAGGCTGCGTGTTCAGAGGCAGCGCTGTGCAAGCATAAGTTTGGTGTCCACTAACATTTAAAGTGATACAAGATACAACTATTCAGGGCAAATTCATAGCTGGAGGTGGAAGACAGTAAAGCACAATGATAAATCCGTCTAGCACATGATATTAAATGTTTTGATTGTTTAATTGTTACTGATTGAGAAATACAGTATACACAAAATGCTATAATATATATATTTATATATGACACCATATTGCCAACAAAACCTTCCCTGGAAAAACTGCACTAAATTTGCCCCAAATGTTAACCTGCCATCACCTTACGGGTCTAGAAACCCTGCAACTTAAACATGCATGATTACACACAGACAGCAGTGTCCCAGGAAATATGACAACAAACAACTCTGCAATTAAAAGCATGTTGGCAGCTATTGTAATATCTCAATAAATCACCACTTTGTCATTGTGATGCTAAAAATGTGCTTTTAGTATATCATGAAATTACACAGTACATCATCCATAATGTTGGATAACAATTTATGGTCATTAAAAAATACTCCTAGGCCTAAGACCCTAATAGGCCTAAACACAGACCTGTACACAGTTTATTTGAAGTCAGATACCAGGGCTAGTCAATCGGAAACACTAATCACCCACCAGTATTACAGGTATCATAGAGACATCACATTGTGACATGGCTGGCCTGTTACATCAACATAGGACATTCAGAAATCAACAAAGCTCACATGCTGGATGTACATTAAAGTGATCAAGTATTTTACTATGTAGACTTTTTTTTTTTTAACATTCATGGTGCGTCAACCAAATTAATCATCAAATACACAACAAAACAACCACACATTCCAAAAAGACCATTTTAATATCTTTATAGCTTGTGTACTTTATACGTTTTCCTCATTTCCATTATATTCACATGCTCTCCGCTATGGTTATATCAGAATAGGTGTCAGTGTGTTAATGTGCAAAACATCTACAGTTTTACACGCCACTGTTGAGGTAAAGGCATCACTTTGGAGACAGAGCTAGAATAGAATTTTTTTAAAACTTCACAGCTATTTTATATATTAATCTGCTTTTATAGACACACTAGAAAGTGTATGTATTGAGTATGACTCAAATTTAAAGTTGTTTTTCTATCTCTTATAAAATAGGGTGCCATTTGAGCTCCAGTTAGAGTTATAATAAAAAAGATAAATATTCTATTAGTCTGTTTGGAACCTTTTGTCCACGGTGATGTATTTAAGATATAGTTGTTGTAGTTGATATTATACAGGAGGCAAATAAAACGTATCAAAGTGCGACAAAATACTTCTGACACTATAAATTAAATATACAAGTTAGTATATATATATTATATGCGTGGATGAAAATGAAATTAAATTTAGGCTTTACAGCATTTGATAAATGGCGCCATCTGATTGCTACAGAAAGTGAAAGCTTAAACATGCCTGACTCGCATTGCAGTGATTTTCCGAGAAACTTAAAAGAACAAAATGAAGCTTTTTTTTTTTTTTTTACTGTTATATCTCTTTTTGATATGCAATGCTTGACATGCATCCATGGCAGTATAGTACACTGTACATGCTAAAGTTGTCAAAATAGCAAATTCTACCTATTTTGGTGGTTAATTACACATCATTGATAAACCAAAGTTTGCAGTCAGTCATGATTGTAAACATCTTATATCTTAATGTGGATCATTTGGTATTAATTCCTAAAACGCTGTCTGCTGGGACTCGGCTCTTAATCCGCGTATGATATGGTTAATGGCAAGAGTTAGTTTATAACTGTTGTCTGTGTGTAGGGCTCTGTTTTGACAACCTTTATTAAATTCTGCCATAAATGTTAACAAAGGTTAGCATGAATAGAATTATATGATTGTGGGTGCAATGTGAGTTTTTAGTTAAAATATGTTTTTATTTTTGTCTTATATGGAAGAAGTGAAAAGCTCCACACTGTCACTGACAAATTTTCCTATGAAGTTGCATGTAAATGACTGTACAATGATATGCAGTCGCAGATATCATAAGTATTGTACGCTCCAGTACTAAAACTTATGTTAATCCCATAAGTAACTGCAACTGAACTGTGTCCAGGCACTCTAACATGTCATTCCTTTATACAGTGCCAGGATTGATGGACAAGTGTCTATCACAGGGGTGGACGGTATGACATGCAGTAGAAATATAAAAATTTTGGCTATGCTGTTGGTAACAGTATACAATGTGTATCACAGAAAGTGCTCTGAAAAGCAACTAATACCATGTTAATCAGTGCAGTCCTCAATTTATGTCACTGACAGGCCAATAAAAACACAAGTGTACCTCTTTCCTTTCACACCAAAAAACAATAACAAAAGCAACTTGCAAAAAATGGATAAATAAGACAGACAACAGGACAGATACAGGTCCCAATAATAAAGAACATGGTGCTTTGGCCGCCTTTTTCACAGAAGATATTTTGATATGTCACAGTAGATAAAACACAGCTGTAAATAACAACAACTGTCATGGCAAAATTACATTTATCTTCCCTAAGTTTAAGGGCCTCTGTCTGTCTGTCTGTCTGTCTGTCTGTCTGTCTGTCTGTCTGTCTGTCTGTCTGTCTGTCTGTCTGTCTGTCTGTCTGTCTGTCTGTCTGTCTGTCTGTCTGTCTGTCTGTCTGTCCACTTCAGATCATTGTCATTTTGAGTTACCACTGACACAGGTAATATTGTATAGTAGTTTTCACATCTTCGAGCAGCGTACTATCTTGCAATACTAGCGTTGCTTTTGTTCAGTTGAGGGACTTTATTCCAGAGTAACAGGCATTTGTCTCTTTCAGACCTGATTACTGTAGTGCCCTTTTCTCTGCTTTTCCTAGTTGTGCTACTACAAGTCTTCAGCTTGTTCAGCATGATTCATCTAGAATCTTGACAAAAACTAAAAAATGATTATTTAACACCCATTCTAGCCTCCCTTCACTGTCTACCAGTGCAAGCTCGAGTTGATTTTAGCATTCTTGTACATATTCTAACATGCTTTTAATCTTGATGCTTTTAATATAATGGTTTTGCACTTAAAATAAAACTGACAGATTGACATCAAGTGCATAAACTTTACAAAACTTCTCTCAAGCAAAATGTAAATATATTACACTATATAGGAAATAGGGAGTCATCTTTGGCACAGCTACTGCCATGACTTACTGGAACACTTCAGTAGAACGGAGCCGTCATTCAATGTGATTAGCAGCAAATGTGCTTTCCCCCACTGTGACAGATCAAAATGTCTGCTATGAAAAAGGTCAAATGAACTGAATACAATTACAATATCTGTAGAGCACTCGGGGCAACTGCTTTGTCAAAGCTCCACAGTTGTAAGGAATGTTTAAGAACGCTCTTCGGCTCAGACACAAGTAGACATCATCGACACATGTAAACATCATTTGGTTGAGTCACTGGCTAGTTGTTGTCCTTATGTTAAGAAAATCCAGCTGTGGAAGGACATTACACTTGTACTAACTGCATCTATGTTAAGACATGGTGCCGGTATGGGCAGTTAAAAGACATGGCTTTAAGGCAATGTTGAAAAATGCTTACAATATGTTAAACCAAAACATTTCAACCAACAAAACAAAACATTGGACTTATGAGACATTAGAACTAACGGCACAATTTCCTGCTACATAACATACACACACAACATCTGGCTTACAGTGTGATAGTTTAGATAGTTTTGTTTATAGTTAGCTGCAGGCAATTAATATTCTCCCAAGACGTTGGACTAAATTTAAAATCACATCTGTTAAAATTCTGAGAGCAAAAAAGACACACTAGTAATGCTGTGTTTTTGTTAAAAGTCTCGTATTCAAAATATACCGTGGTATACATTTTTTAGGTCATACCGCCCAGCCCTAGCCTGTCGTCTAGTGTGCTATGAAAATGGCAGTCTGTATTATAAGAAAGACGTCTAATGCTATTGAAATTGACTACAAGTTATTAATGAAGTAATGAGTGTTTGAGTTTAAGTTTAAGTCCCTGGATTACTTCAAGGAAAAAGACACATCTCACATATAGAAATTTGCACACACACAGACACACACACACACAGAAGCACGCTTGTGTGCATTGTACACACACACGCACACACACATGCAGAAGGGATGGAAGTATCAGTGGACAATGGTTCAAGCAGTGGTCACTATAGATCTTCGGGAAGGGGTGCGCATGTCTGAAAGAAAAGAGAGAACAGAATTTTGACTTAAGCTAGTCATATGCTGGCAGATGCCCCATTAAATAAAACTCTCATGAGATAAAGCCAGGATTTAGAAAGATCTGGGGCACAACACAAACAAAGAGACATTTATACTTGCATGTAGGTGCACATATACACTTTTCAGCCACAACATTAAAACATCTGCCTAATTTTATTTAGGTCCAAAGCAGCCCAGACCTATTAAGGCATGGATTCCACATAAGATCTCAGAAGGTGTCCTGAGCACTAAGATGTTACCAGCAGATCCTTAAAGTTCTGTAAGCTGTGAGGTTGGGCCTCCATGGATCAGACTTGTTTCTTATGTACATCCCACAGATGCTCAATAGAATTAGGATTTGGGTAATTTGGAGACCGAATCAACACCTTGAACTCTTTGTCCTGTTCCTCAGACCAATACTTAACAGTATTTGCAGTGTGGCAGGGCACATTTTTCTGCGAAAGAGGCCACTACCAGCAGTGAATAGCCATGAAGAGGTGTACATAGTCTGAACAGTGTTTAGGGTGAACCTGTCAAAGTAACATTCCCATAAATGCCATGAGGCAGAGTTTCCCAGCAGATCATTGCCCAAAGCATAATGCATACTGCTGCCACTTCTTCTCTAGGTAAGCGACACAAACGTCAACATCAAGTAAAATATAATTTTATTCATCAGACCAGGCCACCTTCTTTGCATGGTCCAGTTCTGACACTCATGTGGTCATTGTAGATGCTTTCACTAGACATCATGTTCACTCTGACTGGCGGCTATTCAACCCCATATGCAGCAAGCTACAATGAACTGTATGTTGTGACACCTTTCTCTCATAGCCAGATCCAACCACATATATCAACCTTTGCTCCACACCAGCATCAATGACAGTTGGGTACTTATGACTCACTTATGTTGCATGTTCACCACCTGTCCTTCCTAAATACTAATCACTTCATACAGGGAACACCCCAGAAAACCTTTTGTTTTGGCGATGCTCTGACCCTGTTGTCTAGCTATCATACTCTGGACCTTCTCAAAGTCCCTCAGATCCTTATGCTTTCCCATTTTTCTTGCTTCCAACACAACAACTTCAAATTGACTGTTGACTTGCTGCCTCATAGGTCCTACCCCTTGACAGGTGCCTATGCTTTTCACTTTACCTATCAGTGGTTTTAACATTGTGGCTGTTCGGTATATACTATACGCACTTGTTTTTACCACTTTTGAGAATACTGCACATCCACAGTTGGAGGATTCATTAGATGGATTACTAATTCATGGTTCTTAAACTCTTGATGTAGCAAGTAACATGCTGTTAAAAGCTAACATGGCTAAGGTAGTCAGTTTGGTTTAACTTTGACTGGTACTGATAGGTAGCTTAGTTGTATTTCATGTTTTATTTCATGTTCAGTCTGGATGACATGAGGAGGTACTTACAAGATGAGGTGTTGGGGATTGGAGCGTCACAGGTTCAATCATATCACCCCGCTATGGTTGTCTATAGATGTAGAAGAAGAGAGACCCAACAACATGACAACAGGTTAGCTTTCAATAGAATGATGGTAAAGTGCTTAATCCATTGACACAGTTGTGTCTGCACTGTAGGGTTTTTCTTTTGTGTGCATAAAACTCCTTGTATACACCAACAGTTAGCCGAGACCCAAGCTGTAAACTGCATTATAACAAATTTCAATCTAGAGTAAAGGCCTGGTTGTTTTACACTTAAACAGAACTAGTGTGTTTTCATTACACTGCATGCCTGCATGAGATGATTATCATCATTATCATACTGTCATTATTATTATCATGTGTCCATACTCACAAAAGATGAACTGTCTCCAATGAACTTGAGCCTCCTGACTCATGGTCTATGCTTTAGATTTTTTTTTAAGGACTCCAAAATGTGGGTGTAGATGGGTCTTAATTCATTGACATATGTTGATTCTTATTGACTCTTCTACTGTCACTGTCCATTAGCGGGAAACCACTTACACTGGCATTTCCTACTGCCACATTCCACTGCTGACTCAGTGCAGTGTGAAATTCAGAGCTGTACACTTAAATGTGGTGGCTAAGCCAGCACAGCAACTATTCACTCTGGCACTCAGTGATGTATATCACAACCAGCAGTGGAATAAGCCAGTAATAGTTAGTGCATGCTGGAGGGGAGTGGTATCAGCCAGAACTAAAACGACATGCTGTTTGTAAGTGGCATATGCCATTAGAACAGCTGCTGCATCCTAATAAGTGTTACCATTATGAATCAGCATATGCCACTAAAACAGGACTGGCATACCATTAGCTACTTTTTGATCTTGGCGCTGCTGGTAGTTCCTAATTGAGGTTTAATGTTGTAATGTCATAGCAAGATTTCTTACTTGGTCCCCTCCTCTGCTACACCTTCTGCATCCAGTTTCCCCTCCTCCTCCATTTTTTCCTCTGAAATCAGTTCCTGTTTCCGATGTCGACGAAGACATTTCACCACTACCATTGACAGGATTAGCAGAGCTAATGCTCCGCCCACTGATGCCCCAATCGCAACTGCAATGGTTGAGTCCCTTGGAGGGGGAACTGAGGAAAAGGAGAGGAGAGGGTTAACTATTTTGTAGACAAAGACTGAGAGACAAGTGCAGTGCTGGCTAAAAGCTCTACTGGGCTGATTAAACAGAGTGGAAAGAAAGAAAGTGCTGCTGAGTTAGCCGGTGCCATATGTGTGTGTGTGAGAGTGCAAGTGAGATGCTGAGGGACTAAGTTCAACCTCTTGTTGGCGATTAATAAGTAAAAAGCTGACTCATCACCAGTAGGTCCTCATGCTCTAGGAAGCACAGACACACATGCAGTAAGTAATATATGATTATTAAGCATGCAAGTAAGCCTGTCACACTTATATTTTTGCTAAAATGTGGCGGCACATTTCATCCATTTGTAGCTTGTGTGTGATTATTCCCAACCGTGTAAACAGCTACCTTGACAAAACCATGTATGGAGTGTTGTACATGTGGAAATTATTCGAGAGAAACACTGCTATCAGCTTGCATTTCAAATAGTACTGCCACTTCGTGTAACATTTTTGAAACTGTCAGGAGTGCTATTTTGTTGCAGAAGTAATATCTCTTGCAGGAAAATCAAGTTCATAACAGAAGAATTCTTTCTTAAAAATACAGTTCCTGAGTTCCTGGAATATAGGGATGTAATCAGGAGAAAACCAGGGAGTGTACGTATCTTTAAGAAAACAGACAGCTAATAGTTATGTATCTGCAGAAGGAAGGAAGCGTTAGTATCTTACGTTCTGTGACAACATTGAGCTGTATGACACCGTGTCCCTGGATGCGGTCTGGAGGGTTTCTCACATAGCAGTTGTAAATCCCCTCATCCTCCAACTGAACATCTGATAGGGTGATTGACAGGTCGTTCTTGTCCAGGTTCCCAGCAAACATGACCCTCTCTCCAAACCGGTCTGAGCGCAGAGGCACCATTCCTTTTTTCCTATAGTATGCCATAAACTATAGAGAGAGAGCGAGTATTTAAAACTGGCTTATAATTTTAAGATGTAAAGCTATTAGGCGTGTAAAGACTAGCCATTTTACCATCTCCTCTGTATCGTTGAATGATTCTTGGTAGGTCCAATTCATGACAAACTTGGTGGCGTCCATCTTGTAGCAGGAAGTGAATGTGCAGGGGATTTTGACAGTTGTTCCATTTAGTGCATCAATTTTACTGGCCACAAGCACATCCATGCATGAACAACCTGTAAATAAAAATAGCATCAGCGTCAGTAATGCTAATACCAACAACAAAAAATATGTATTTGCCTCAGTTTGTCTGGATTTTAAGCAAATGTCAACTAAATTATTAAAAATAATGAATGTGTAATTTCATGTTTTAAATCAAGTGAAACAGTAAATCAGGTGCGTGTAGGTCAGTTAAGATGTCATTTCATGTCAAAACCTCAGGTTCCAGTTTGGTTGGGCAAATTGTGCAGATCATGCGATTAAAGGTCCTAGATAAAAGTATTTTATTTTTATTCTAGGTGCTGGTAATCACCTAGCCCCAGTATGTCCATCTCTAGTCATCTCTAGTGAGTCTCTGCTCCTGAAGACAGACTTCAAATTATCATCTTGGACTGCAGCTGGTGACAGAATTGGTCCATGTACCACTGGACCAAGCTCACCAAGGCTGCAAAGCAGAGCAAGGACGCCATAAACTCTGGCCATAATAAGACAGTTGACTACTTTCGTCAGCTGCAGTCCAAGAGAAAGATGCCATTAAAGATTGCCACAACAGTGACGTGACCCGCCTGCAGAGAAACACATGATGGGACAGGCTAGGACTAGTCAGTTAGCTGCGACTTAACTTTCAGAATAAAATACTTACATATGGCACATTGAAAAAAAACAAAAACAGCACTGGCTATACTTTCCTACTTCATATGAATGAAGTGAAAAAGTGACTGGTTGGGACACAAGTAGGACGATGTTAATTGGATGCATGTCGCGCATCTTGGGCGTTATTTTGTAAACAGACCACAGCATCTTGTATACATCCTAAATCACAGTGGCAGAGATGAATGACTACTGCGTTGGGCCTTTACCCTTGAGTGGAAGTGATAGTATCCTAGCAGTTGTATGTACAACTAATCAAGTAGTCACATGAGTTCAATGAAATCTGTGATGAAAGTTGGGATTCAGTCAGGGGATCATTATTGTGCCCCAAAAGATCATGATATGGTTGTTTGGCAAGTTTGCCTACCCCTAGATGAAGTAAGACGAATGTCCGCATCCAGTACCAAGCATTTGTTAAATTATTCAGATTTGTAAATCTAGTGAAATCATGCATAGTAAATCAAGTCAAGACCTGTATCTTGTTCCCACCACAGTTCTTCATTTAGCACTATCTTCAGATACATGATTCCATACAAAATTAGTATATACACTGATCAGCCACAACATTATGACAACTGACAGGTGAAGTGAATAACATTGATCATATTGGTACTATGTGGTGTTCTGCTGGAAAACCTTGGATTTTGGCATCCGTGTTGATGAGACTTAGACACCCAAATAAACATTGTCCCAGAACAAGCACACTCCCTCATGCAAATGGAAATCCCAAATGTTACTGGCCTACCCCTGCAGGAAAATGTACCCCACCACATGGCAAAAACATCAAACAATCAGGAACATCTTGAGGAACATGACAATGGCCCAAGATGTTGATTTGACCTCCAAACTTCCTAGACCCCATTCTGATCAGGCATCAACAGGATGCAGTGGAACAAGTTTGACTGACAGAGGCCCCACTGCACAAGCCAGAGTACCCAAAGGATCCAGTGCCAACGTCCTGGTGCCAGACCCCACAGGACACCCTGAGAGGTCCTCTTGTCCATGTCCAATGGTTCAGAGAATTTTTGAGCACATAAGGGGGACCAACACAATATTAGGCAGGTGGTCATAATGTTATGCCTGTAACTGAAGAATGATATGCTTCTCTTTCCTTTTCTCAGGCTTTGATGGTCGACCTGGGAACTGACCGCTTTATTCGACAGGTAGGTCTACATGCTTAGAAAACCAGATTTTTAAGAGAGATGATGTAACTATTGTGCCCTGAGCAAACTGTCTCAGTAATGTATATTCCACAGCATTAACTAAATAAAGCTCAAGCATCATAAATTACTGGTCATACAGGCCAAAGTGAGGCTGAAACTGCAAAAACAACTGTGTTTTTTCTTTTTTCAAAGTTACACAGTCTTAAACAGGTTGTACAACATGCAGTTCACTGCTGTATAACTATAAAACTACCTCCTGTTTATCACTGGTGACTGCAGTATTTTCAATCGTTTGTAGATGGACGACGAGGCCTCGCTGTTGCCACGGAAACTTCAAGCCGCTCTTGAGCAAGCGCTGGAGCAGAGGAATGACATCATCAATCAGGACTCCGACAGCGAGTCAGACGAAGGTGAGTAAGTGACAGATCATCTCTCGCTAACAAGGCAGATGTTTTCCTCGTTAATTAGAGGAACAACGTCTGCAGCGGAACCTGTTCAGTCCGTGTGTCAGTGAAACTCGTTGTGAAATGACATAATCTGCGCAGACGTCTCCTGACAGTGAGTCACAACCACTCACCTTAGAGGTGAGAGTCAGGTTACAGATGATATAAGTGTGGGTTTTGAGCTTACTGGTGGCAAATAGTGCTTACTTTTTATTTGCTCCATGGAAGATTATGTTTTGTAGTAATATGGGGGTTAAATAAAGATGAAACAACAATGATCACACATATTCTACTATAGTTTTGCAAAGTTGCATCTTTAGATAGAAGTTGACAATCAGCTCCCATATGGTCTAGCGGTTAGGATTCCTGGTTTTCACCCAGGCGGCCCGGGTTCGACTCCCGGTATGGGAACTAGACTTATGTGAAGGTTTACAAGCTTAATTTGTGAATTGCTTTGCAGATTAAAATAAACAACAGAAACTGTGATGTTCAACAGACAGCATAAAGAAAACTATGTCTCACTTGGCACAGACTTTCTGTCTCTGCTTCCGAAATAAAAACCAGCAGCTAAACACTGTGTGGTTATGTTCCATCTGCTGTATGTCAATCACAACCTGTTCTCACTAATGTGCAAGCAAGATGCTTGTGCAGCCCACAGTACAGTCTGTTAGGTGAAAGGAAAGGTTAAACTATGTCTTTATGTAGTACTACTGCAAACACCAGTGCAAGATTAATATGCGTAGTAAAGATGAATCCCTTTTTTTTAATGTCCACAGAGTATAACTCCTTGAACAGCCTCGTGTCAGAGGCCTTCATCCGCTTCTTCCTGGAGACTATCGGACATTACTCCCTGTTCATCACTCAGAATGAGCGTGGAGAGCGCGTTTTCCAAAGAGAGGCCTTCCGCAAGTCGGTGGCGTCAAAGAGCATCCGTCGTTTCCTGGGTGTCTTCATGGAATCTCAGATGTTCGCAGGGTTCATCCAAGATCGGGAGCTGAGGAAGACACGTGCTAAAGGTAGACCGTCTGTGGTTTGTATGAATGTTCTGTCATCGTTAAAAGACTTGATGAAAAGGCTGTTCACTTTTCTCTGTGGATTTCCACATCACTGTGCAGCAGAAAGTATTGCACTTATACTGACCTCTACTGGCAGAAAGTTTCCATCAGCGTGTTTTTACTCTCCACATCACTGTTCCTCCTGGCAGACAAAGTGAGTGCTACTTCCTGAAATACTGGGATGTCTCACATTTTTCTATTGTGCTGTCGACAGGTCTGTTTGAGCAGAGGGTGGATCAGTATCTGGAGGAGCTGCAAGACACAGAGCAGAGTGGAGTCAACAAGTTTCTCAAAGGACTCGGTGAGTTCTGCAGCAGACATATGACATGTGACACTACTGTTACCTTACCAGGAGGAGCGACACACCAACTTTTACAAAGTACAGTTGCTCCCGCTCATTCACTCTGTCTTGATTATAACTCATGAGCACCTAAAATTATAGAAATAATCGAGGTAGCCATAATATGTTTGTGCACAGTCTATAATACGGTCAAAAATGTGTTTTGCTACTGTTGAACCACTTTGAGCTTCACTGTGCTGGATGATGCTCTGGTTTATCATTAACCTGCCGAGGGGGAAAGTTTTTCTCTGTTCACCTGAAATCTCAGTTGAGTGTGTAACTCTACTTATGGGCAAGATTTAGTGTCATTGCAACTGGCTTTTGAATTAATTTGTGGTTCATTGTGATGTGCAAACCCTAAACATACTGTTCAGTGAAGTAGGAAACATTTGCAGTCTATTGTCTGTTTATAGAGTTTGTATTTTTCAGTGACATAGGATGGTGGAAGTAATCTTAAGATTTTTTTGTGTGGAAAAAAGTAATAAAAAAAACAAAGAATTGCATTCACAGCAGAGCGTTTTTTTTATATGTATTTAAACAGGCAGTCTTGATTTTATGAGGAAACCACACACAAAAACTGCAGATTGACAAATCAGGATTAAATCATGTAATGTCCATGCATTTTACACAACTTTAACAGATATTTTTCTTCTTTTCAGGAAGTAAAATGAAGTTTCTCCACAAAAAGAGCTGAGGGGAAAACCGAAGACCTGATGTCTCTGCATCAAGACGATTCTCATTTTTTTTTGTCTCTTGTCGACCTTTTTTTTTCTTGTGTGTACATATTATTTCACTGTAAGCTGTGATACTCTTCAGTGTATGTTTATAGTACCTAATGAGATAGTGATAGCAGGATGGTACACAGCGAGTGAGTCATAGATTAACCACTGATGTCCGGGTGTGCTTGTGGAGAGTGTGTGAGTGTGTGTGACCTGACGTGGGCGTTAGATGTACAGTTTGTATGTTTTAATTTTGCATTATTTTACGACAGTGTTGTCCTCTGTTTAAGGAGTGTAAAAACCTATTCGAAAACTGTACATGTACATTGAGACAACGAAGATTTTAACTCTTCATAGTCTTTTGCAATCTTTTAATAAAAAATGTTCATTAAAGTGCTTTAAATGCCTGAGAGTAAAGTATTGAATTTACTGCTAATATTCATGTTCAATATCGTTAAGTGTTGGTTAACGGTCAGTATACTATTTTAATGCATCCACCATCAGAAATGTGCTCCTACTTGTTTACACTTCCCTGTCAAATGAACTACTTTGTTTTGTCATCTCACAAAAACAAAGCACAAAGATGTCGCATTTGGAAACAGAACTATGTAATTCCCGTTTTGCCTGATGATATAAAATCACCTCTTTTTAGATGTGACATCTCAATGACAGCCTCCCCCAAAGCAATGCATTAGTAGTAGCTGGTAAGATCCCAAAAGGCACAGTAGTCTAGCACCAGCTACCACATGCTGCTGGTAACCTAATTACGTCTGTGCACATCACTCTGGCGGCTGTCACTGCCATGCTGTTATTAGCTCTGCGAACTGAGAGGCTCACTGTTGATTCCAGGTGCCATATTACTTTTCCTCTGCCTGTGTCCTTTATAGCAATTAAGAGTGACATTTGATGTGAAGCAATCGTGTCGTGTGTTTGGGATAAAGCTGCACAACCACAGTTAAAAGAAGTGTTTGCTTAAGTAAAAGTAATGAGATCACACCTTGATAATAGTCTACTACAAGTATAATCCTGCATTCAAATTTGAACTTGGATACAAGTATTTTAGTATTTAGTAGTTTTAGTATCAGTGTATTTAAAGAAGGAAAAGTACTCATTATACACTACGGTCTCTTTAAAAGTGATATATATCAAAAATGTTTTGATTGTGAGAAAACATATTGTTACTAATGAGGTTTGTCACAGCAGGGAAACACAGTTTACAGCATTAATGATGTGTTTTGTAATTTTGCGTGACATACATCATTATTGGAAAGACATTCATAAACGATATGATGTTGATTTTAAAACTCACCCAGCCCAACTCTCATATCAGTGTCTAAGCACTTTAATGTTGTAGCTGGTTGAAGATAACGCTTCCCTATTTGTCTCTGTGTGGTTTTAACAAACTGTAATTGTGAAGCAGGTCTGTTTTATGGGTAAAATCTTATTATGAAATATTACTAGAAACTAGAGCTATCAGATACATGTAGTGCAGTAAAAAAAAAAAAAAAAAAGCATATGTACTAAATAAAGTACAAGGATGCCAATTTTTTCTCAAACCTTTATTGATCCCCTTGGGGAAATTCCTTCTCTGCATTTGACCCATCCTATTGAAGTTAACCTTAACTATACATACATAGGAGCAGTGGGCTGCCGTGGTGCAGCGCCCAGGGAGCAGTCAGGGGTTAAGGGCCTTGCTCAAGGGCCCACAGTGGTGGTGACTGGGACAAGCGGTCGCTCTCACTCTCCCACCTTAATCTCTTGCCAGTCCAGGAGTTCGAACCGGCGACCCACCGGTTACAAGTTCGCTTCACAAACCACTAGGCCACCACTGCCCGAAGTACTCAAGTTAGTTGCCTTCCTAAGTTATACCTAAAGTTAACTGAAAACCTAGGGTTTTTACTCATTTGCAACTTCACATGAAGAATTTACAAAGATAAATGCATTGCTCCACAGCAGTACATCAAATGTGGTGGTAATACTGGACTGCCTGCTGCATTAAAATATGTATTGCATGTTATTGCATCAGTAATGAAGGGGATGATTCATTAACTTGATTAACGAAGTGTATTTGACTGCTACTACTTTAATACGCCTATGAAAAGGTTAAATAATGCTGTTTTAGTGATAATACATTTTGAATAGATTGAATTAATTAGTTTTAAATACTTTGGAATTAGATATCACTGTAAAATTAGTTTTCTGTTTTGCAAAGTTTGAGGTAAGATATGATAGATGCTTTATGTGCATGATTCATATGTGAAGACTTTGATAAGAGTGAGTTGTATTACTGGAAAGTAACATTTACAGGTATACAGGCATTGAAGTATGATTTTAAGGAGAGATTTTTTTTTTTTTTAAACACACAAAAAAACAAGAGTAATTCTACTATGGTCAGTAGCTCTTACTATATAACACAGATAAGGAGAAGGGCTGCTTGAAAACAGTTGGAGTTCTCATAAAACTTGTGCACTTACATATTTATTTTTTCCACAGTTCTAAATATCTTGGAATTAGATAGCACTGTAAAATTTGTTTTCTATTTTTGCAAAGTTTGAGGCAAGATATGATAGATGCTTTATGTGCATGATTCATATGTGAAGACTTTGATAAGAGTGAGCTGGATTACTGGAGAGAAACGTTTACAGGTATAGAGGTACTGAAGTGTGATTTTGAGCTGCCTAACCTGAGATTTAAAAACAACAACAACAAAAACAAAAACATTAAATTCCACTATGGCTAGTGCCTCTTAATATAGATTATAACACATAATAAAGAGCAGTGCTGCTATAAATGCAGTTGGGGTGCTCATAAAACTTGTGCATTTACCTTATTTATTTATTTATTTAACTTAAATGTAGATTTTTCACATTCACATCACTTCCTTGTATAAACTGATTTGTATACTCCTCCCATCACTGCAACCCTGTGATAGATTCTTGCCTCTGTATTAAACTTAACCAGACCTCCCTGCAAGTTTCACACTTCGGCTTTGAGAAACGTCAGAAGTATTGCATGAGAGGACGAGTATAAAATCTCACGATTAACTGCGAGACTTGGAATCTCCCAAAATTTTTGTCCGGGCCAAAGAGCGACATCCGATGGGGAGGGATCGATACTCGGAGATGCGCGGGTCAAGGTAAAAAAAAAAGAAAAGAAAGAAGAAAAAACTGCTTTGTGCACACACACACTGCTGCAGACACACACACATCGTGATTGACAGGCCGTCAGCGAGGCGAGTTTGTGCGCAGGCAGCCTCGTTTCCTCTAGAGCGAAAACAACACTCATGTTTACCTGCTCGGATGTTTTTTGTTTTTTTTTTGCATGAGCGGTGGCGCCTCACGAGTAGCAGGGATTGATTTGTGCGCAGTTTTTTTTTTTTTTCTAGTGTGCCGACTTTGCGTGTGCTCGTCCCGTCCTCTGATCGTACCGTGATGCCATGATAGGGGCGTAATCTCCTGCGCACTTTCTAAAAAATAATATCACGATGCTCAGTGATGCGCCGGAGGTGAGGCTGCTGATGCTGATGATGCAGAGGCAGGCAGGCAGGCAGGCTGTGGATGCGGGGGCAGGTACTCTGCAGATTTGACTGACATGCTCGCTGTTATTAATCGAAGGCACGTTAATAAAGTGCTGGGAGAACAGATGGAACAGGTAGCCAAACGTGTAACATGACAGAAGGGAAAAAAGCACTGGAAAGCCCAAATTCCCACAGCTTTATACAGTGAGTAAATACAACACGAAAACTATGGTGGTGTGTTTGTAGTTGATGCCAGTTTTCTCATTAGGTAATATTCAGACTGGGATTTGTTGTGTTGCAGTGTTTGCAGTTCTGGTTAATCCTAAATGCCAAACAGTCTGCAAAAAAGCAGATAGTTGCAATTATTGAGGTTTATTGTTGAACTAATAGCTCCTCTTTAACTCCTGCACAAGAGGCAGAAATGCATGCAGTCTCTATATGCATGGAGCTGTTTGTATTCATTTGTGTGCTGCAGGTTGTGATCCCATGCACATGTTAATGGTGTGCTAGAAATGTTTTATTATTATTATTATAAATATGGCTTGTGCTGGCTGCGCGGTGGCGCAGTGGTTAGCACCGCCGTCTCACAGCTAGAAGATCCCCGGTTCGCGTCCCGGTTAGGACGCCTGGGATCTTTCTGTGTGGAGTTTGCATGTTCTCCCCGTGCATGCGTGGGTTTTCTCCGGGTACTCCGGCTTCCTCCCACAGTCCAAAAACATGCTGAGGTTAATTGGTAATTCTAAATTGTCCGTAGGTGTGAATGAGAGTGTGCTTGGTTGTCTGTCTATGTGTGGCCCTGTGATGGACTGGCGACCTGTCCAGGGTGTCCCCTGCCTTCGCCCTAAGTTGGCTGGGATAGGCTCCGCCCCCCCGCGACCCTCCAGAGGATTAAGCGGCGTACAGATAATGTACAGATAATG
>OMNN01026332.1:0-19396 GCA_900302755.1 Chromis chromis
CGTGCGTGCGTGCGTGCGTGCGTGCGTGCGTGCGTGCGTGCGTGCGTGCGTGTGTGTGTGTGAATTTAAGAGTGTGTATGCATGCATATGTGTATGCGTGTGCATTGCATGTGTGCCCCCTGTGTTTGTTGCTAACATTGCTAATCAGAGTTGATTGCTTGTGACGGTGCTTCAGCAAAGGGAACCTGTGGGTAAATGAGACAGATAAACACATGATGTGACTTTAGATTAGAAGAGTCAAAGAGACAAAGAGTCTTGACTACACGCACGCATCGCGCTTAAGCATGACCTTAACATGCCTTTGTTTTTGGCTTAAGTAACAGCAGGGCATTAAAGTGACATTTGATGCTATACTTGGTCTGAATGAGGTTTAAAGACTGGTGCTAACCATTTTGTACTAAACCAGCATGCTGTTAGACTTGATTATATGCAGATATTGGAAGAGAGAGAACTGTTGCAGATAGTACAAATGGTTGCTGCCACTTTTGCAAATAAAATCTCTTTTAGGTTATCACGTTTTCAAAGCAGAATGATAGAACTATTACATTGCCAGAGCAAGAACGTTGACACATCCCTGCTCAATATTGTTTTTTAAAATGATTGCCGTCTAACATAGGGGGGCTAATTATGATCCGGTGTTGACAGCAGGTTATGTGCTGGCAGGCGTCAAATAGCACAACACTGATCCTGGCAGAGTAATCCCTCTTTCCCTGAGCTGCCATCTTGAACATACCATAAACTAAATTCAACATGCCTTCAAGGCCCAAAACCAGAGAGAGTAAATTACAATTTACTCAGCAGAGACACACACTGCACACAGAGGCATCTTTGTACAGTTCCTTCAACAACTGAATGTGTATCACACATTGAACAACATAATAATCTTTGATTTATTTCTCCATCACTATGGTTACTCTTGTATAACTCTTATACTGATTACATGGTGAGTTATTCCAACTAGACTCCTGCTGCACAAAATGGAAATCATGTTTTTAGTCAGTCACTCAAAATGGGTTAATTGTGCACACGTGCAATAGCTATGCAGATTCTAATAGTGTACAACTAGATTTAATAGATTTAAGCTGCAGAATACATATAGAAATACAACACAACTTTATCAGCGGTTTCCTGAAGCTCACAATCTATGAACCTCCAAATAAAAGCCCATCCCAGCTGGCGCCTTCACTACAAAGGCGCAGCAGCTCGACTGCTCCCTACATATTCAGGCTCCCAGCTGTATCCCTGCACCATGTAAATGAAACTGATGTTGGCTGCGTGTAACCACAATCTCATGTTCTGGAATATTTTCTACAACTTGTGAGCATAGCTGAGAGCTGAAAAATCCAGCTCAGCCAGACTTTTTCAACAGCTCAGTACACTGCCCACATCACTGCCACTGTTAGACTGATCCTCCTGTCGATCTCACGCTCTATATCTTAATCTCACTTGTAAAGAAGACCTTGAAATGCTCCTTCACTTGAAGCAGCAAGTCACTCACAGCTCAAAGGGCGCAATATAGTGTTTTCCAACCAAGTGCAATAGACTTGGTGGTGCTAATTCCCATCCTATTGTCCATTCACACTCAGCAACAAAGCATCCCACTAACACAATTTGACATACATTGTGGGGAGGATAAATAAACACATTTCTCTCAGCATTTTAAGAAATCAGCCTCCCTTGTGAGACTTTTCTTCGGATAATATGATAATGGGTCACTTAGATTGACTGAACTGAAGGCAGCAGGAGGTTTTGGTTCTGAAAGACATTTTATCACTGAACCAAAAGATCAAATCAGTCTTCTCACTAGTGGGGAGTCTTGGGTAAGTAAACCTCTTTGGACCAGTCACACTTAAAAGTCACATGAGAATCATTGAGGCAAAATATGACTCATTAAAAATCCCATGACAGTTATATGTGAGTCAGAAAGTCCAACGGATTAAGGTGTGAAATGGTTTGAAATCACCTCTCAAGAGATTACATGACAGCACTGTGAGCTCTGCTTTTTCAGATAAGCTTTAAGAACCAACAGAGCAGTAAGATCTAGTAAAAACTCCAGAGAAACGCACACAAAAAAGGAAAACAGAGCAGGTTTTATAACACAGACAATCTATAAAAGAATAGTGTCCAAGAATCTAAGGGAGAACTTTTATAAACACAGTATCCCTAATGTGTTTAAAACCCAACAACACACTTGTGGATATCCTTATGAGGATAAGACCAAATTTAATCACAAAAATAATAATCGGCAATCCAATTCAGGACAGTAAACAATCCTAATACGGCCAAGAATGCTGACTTCAAGTTCTCAAAAATAATTAGGGACACATTTTGGTTTGAAAGAGAGAACAACTATCCCTAAACACAGGACATGGATCGCTTCTTGTCTTTAATTTACAGTGTCATTGTGACCATCTTTGCTGGGGTATACTACAGTCCTTACTCGATATAACTCTTATGATGACTCTCTCATGACTGTCATGCGACCCTACTCACTCTCGTGCGCGATCACAGTGTGAAAACAGCAGGTTTGAAAGCCTGGCAGGCCCCATAAATCAATAGAACCAATGAAGCCTACTGAATGAGTAGTGACATGTCTTTAAGACTAATACATGTTTAGTTTTTGCCTCGTCTAACATGCAGGAGGAAGAGTTTGAGGGCACAGGGAATGGGTTGTCCAATTCTCTGGTGGTAGTCATCAAGATGGCCCAAACGTTCAGTTTGGGTAAGGTGCCATGGGTAGCTGAGATTTAGCCTAAGATACTCAAAGCCTTGGACATTTTAAGGCTGTCTTAGTTGGCATACCCTTCTTGATGTTGCATTGGGGCAGTTGTGGTTCCCATATTTAATAAGGTTGGACCAGAGAGCGTATTCTGAGTGTTGGGGGAATCACACAGTTCAGCCTCACTGGGAAGGTCTACGTTAGGGAAGTCCGACCGATTGCCAGACCTTGGTTTTTGCAGGAACAATGCAGATTCCATCCTGGCCACAGGACCATGAACCAGCTCTTTAAAACTCAAAAGGGAGCTGAAGGGATTTGCCTGTCCAGTCTACATGTTTTTTCTAGACCTGGAGAAGTCTCATGAATGTGTCAATTGTGGTCTTTTAAGGGGGTGCTGTAGGAATCTGAAGTATCATGTCACTGCTTTGTGCCATTCACTGTATAATGAAAGTAATTTTGATGTCCGAGTATGCAGATAGCTGCACGTGAAAGCAAAAGTTGTTAATTCAATAAAGAATTATGGTCAAAAAGGTTGCTTTATGGGTAAAGATGAAAAAACTGCTTTGTAGATAACATTTAATCAATATTCCGTCAGTGTGTCTATTGCCAACTTTCCTGCCAAAATATTTCTAATTAATTGTGAACGAAAGTTTTCTTCACTGTGATAAATTCAAGCTGCGTGGAGTGACATGGTTAGATGGCAAAGAAACTGAGTCCTTTCACAGAAAAAAATCTATATTTATTTGCCACAACTTCTTCAAATTCCCAAACTTCTCATCATCTCTCACCAATGTGGAAAAAGTAGAAAAGGTAAGTTAGATTTTTTTATTTGTACTACAAAAAACATGAGCTTAACTCACAAGTGCATTATTGTCTTGGCAAATTGGCATTAGGCTAATGTTAGCTAGTAATAGGTTTTCACATAAACTACAGTCTAGTGATTTAATGTTTAACAAGGCTGTTTTATGCAAGAAATTCAATGTAAACATGTAAGGGGTGATCAGAAAGTTATGAGACTGTGCCTATAAAAACTAAAAAATGGAACTGATTTATAATTAGGCGCCATGCTCATGTAGCCACCTTGTGTTGCTTGTGTTAATGAGTCACAAAAGCCAAATCTAGAGAGTAGCACAGGTGGGTAATGATCAATGTGTTGTTGTGGCTACAAAACCCACGTGTAATTGTGTGATGGGGCACACTGGAGCACTCACATGGAATTGCACCATTGTTTGTTAGTGCCGAATGTTCTCCTCTTAGAAAAATCTAAAAAACGTGCAGAATTCTGCCTTGACAGCTGCACCCTCATGGAGTAATTCTTGGTGTACAACCACGTGAATGTTGAAGAAAACAACAAACATGCTCCTGTCTCGATGCACCTCATCCAGTTTTGGAGACTGTGGGTGCTTCTGCTGAAAACTGTTGTTTCATCACTTGGTGGTAGCTGCAGACCCACCACTCGTCATCAGTGACCACCCTCGACATGGAGGTAAATCCATCCCCATCTGCTATCTGGCACAGAATGTGATGTTTTCTGGAGGAATCTCAAATGTGCATCCACTAGCAGTCACAAAAATGGTCATTGAACTTTCTGATCAACCCTCATATGTTTTCTAAATTAGCAGCAGACTCAACCATATTGCAGTTAACTGTACTATTATTAAGGCAATGCAAGTTTTATTGGGCTTTGTATAATACTACAGATTATTCAGGAGAAAAGTAAAAAACTGAAGCACACTTACTGTTCAGTGCACGATATAAATACATAGTCCCAAAATAAAAGTGCAGTGGAAAACAGAAAAGTCATGATTTACCAGAGCTGGCATTTAGGGCAAACCTCAAGTTTTCTGACAGTTTGTTCCGGACATGTGGAGCATAAAAACTGAATGCTGCTCGTCCATGTTCAGTTTTGACTCCGGGGGCAGTAGGCAGACCAGACAATGAGACATCTCTCTGGACAGTTTGTAATGGAGGATTGGAACTGAACCAACTGAAATCAGCCGTAGAATTCTAGAAGAACAGGACTGAACACTTTCTTGTTCTTAGTGAAAAGTCGGCGGATGCATCTGAATCAGCTGCAGCTGTCTGATCGACTATTTAGGGAGACATGTTAGGACTGCTTCACGTCCTGCTGAGACAGAGAAACGTTTAGTTCTTGGTATATTTTTAGGGTTGTAGGTTGATCTTGTGATTGTGTTCTAGACCAAGATTTCCACTTGGTTTGTGGTCAAACACTCGTGGCTGAAGCAGAACACTGACTTGTAGCTGTTCTTTTTTCACCTCAATCTTTGCTTAACTGAAGGAAACTGAGCAGTAAACTGGCACAACAAATCATCAATTTGTATCCTCACACTTATAGTCAAATATTTTGTGTTTTTCTATAATAAAAGTCAGTGGGAGCTAACAACAACTCAGCTTTTTTATTTTTTATTTAAATATCAGCTTTGGTTTTACATCAGTGTGAATACTTTTATACATGCTCAGCAAGATACAAATGCATGATTGCCTGCCAAAAGAACATGAAAGATTTATTTGGGTTGTTTGATTTCAAGTCCCTTTAGAGGAACAAACTTCTTCAAAAAACATTTTTTTAGTCAACCTTTCAGTTTAAGGAGAACTTTCTGTGGACTTCTTACAAGATTCATGTAACAGTATTTACAATTCAAGGATGCTGATGCATCTTTTTAGACTTCCTGCATAGTGTGCGCCTTATTTAAGTAATAATGATGTGGTGAAATGAATTTTAAGTGAAAATAAATGTTTCAGGAGCTGCTTAAAATACTAGTTACAAAATTAGTTCTATGGTTGTTTTCATTCAGCCCAATACAAAAACTGCAATTTAACTACATCACAAAAATAATAATAATAATAACTTTATTTGTATAGCGCCCTTCATACAAGATTTGCAGCTCAAAGCGCTTTACAACAAGGAAACATCTGCAATATTACAAAGTACACTTAAAACACTTAAAACATTAACAACAAAGACTTATACGCCTTGCCTACACTACCACAAACGGCACTACCATCACCTACCTCTGCCTCACACTATTAGACAGATGTTAGTTTCTGTTCAGCCGCTTTCGTTACTTCAACCAAGCACTCTCCTTCTGTCCAGTTTGTCAAGACTGGACTTCCAACATGTAAGCTGTCTTCTGCCAATAAACCAGGTTGGGTTGATGAAGACGACAGTAATGTAAAACTGCATGTTACTCTATGTGAGTATGAGAAATACAACAAAACACCATAAACTATGGATGATATGGATTTGATGTGTCTTTCAGCCACGTCACCCGAAGTTGCTCCCAATGGCAGGCAGGCACCTTGCATGGATGTCTGTCGCAATTGGTGTGTGAATAGGTGAATGCGAAACACACTGTAAAGTGCTTTGAGTACCACTAAGGTAAAAAGGTGCTATATAATTACAGACCATTTACCATTTACATTTTGTCTGATCTAAGTTGTATTAACAAGGAGAGCCTGTTCTAAAACAAGAAGACCTGAATAGTCACCGTATTTAATAACTTGAATAATGACCCATTTCTTGTTTTTAATATTGACTAAACTTTAGCTCATAAAGGCTCATAATATAAAAAATAAAAAAACAAATATGAAATTGCATGAGTTAATTGCAATAATTGGTGTTTTTATGTTGATTTTCACTCACTATTATTTAATTATACAAGATGTTCTGGTGTTATGTATTTTATATGTATTTGTTATCTATTTCATTAAGGTACTTTTAAACTTTAAAATTGTTCCTCCTGTAATTTACTTTGAGGTAATATTTATCAGTTAGTTGTTGTTGTTTATTTATATATATATATACAGTATATATATGTTTAAATGTTACTGATGTGTTGAGAAAACAATATCATGTTGTAAAAATGTTTAATAAATAAAGGTTTTTTTTTAAGAGTTAGTTTTCTGGTGGTTAATTAGTGTTCATTGTTCAAATATATGACTTTCAAGACCATCGAAATCAATGGACTTGATCCCCTGGGGACCATGAAGTCATTAAGAGTTGTTGAAATATCATTGTCTGGACCTTTCGGCTGACACACCAACAGAAGGACATTACCACCTCTGGAGCCCTTCTGCCAGTGTGGCTAAAAATAAATCTCTTATTTTAGTTATTCTCTGGTAAATGTTCTTGATAAATGAAATTGGCAAAGCAAAATATAGGTAATGTGAGTTTCTATGGTACAGTAATGCTAAATTCATATATTTTTTAGTTCATTCCTTTCTAGTAGTATAATATATTTAAGGGGACTGTGTGTGCTGGTGTCTTTTTAGAATGTTTGATTTACATTTAAATGCCCTAGACTTTTTCATGACTAAAATATGTAGGTGTTATATAAGCATTCAGCCATAGCAATAGTCAAGAGCACTTCACGGAACAGATGACAGAGGCTCCCTGCAGAGAAGAGACAGAAAAGGTTGTCCATATCTCCTGGCTCACGTTGTCATTAGGTTCCTCTCCAGGAACCTTGTTGAGTGTCATGCCTCTATTGTAAGCGGCTGTAGTTGTAACATCAGCACATTTGGCCAGGGAATGGAAACAGATGGCAATGATGTTATGTGAGGAGGGTGCTGAGGGATGGGTGCCTCGCGAGTGAGACAGGGTTCACTTTCACCCTCCTTCTATTGTTAATGAGTCAAAACTTTCATTCTGTCCCAATGGGTCGTTAACATTTGCTACTGTGACCAATTCTAAAAATATGTCTGTGTCTCAAATCAATGAGGTACAATAAGTTAGTATTTCTGTCACATTTTCTCATTTGTAGGGCCACTGAGAGGAGATATGTTGCAATATGGTCAAACCAAATCTCTTCCACTTGGTGTTCATTTGCAAAGATTAGTGCAATAAAAACATAATACTGAATTACAGAAAGTCAATGTCGTGTTTATGTCTCGACAAATACAGCTTGGAAAATTCTGTATGGAAAAATCCTACAAGCCTTTAATTTTTAAAAAGTACACAGTGCACCACACGCCTAAGAAACCAAGCCTAAATCCATTATTTTCATTATTAATTAGCAGATATGTTTCAGCACCTGCTCCTCTCGATGTTAGAATCGCATGTACTTGTTACTAGCACTACTTTATTATCACTGTTGGTGCTGATGGGGGGGTGCTGACACATTAAAAGAACTGTAACAAAGCACGAGGTATAAATTACCACTCCAATACACATAAACAGAATAGATCATGGCTGGACTGTCATGACTTCTGGATTGCTGGAAAGGGGGTGTGTGATTTGCATATTTTAATTCTTCTCACTGGCAGGCCTATAGCTCTTTTATTCTATTTTCCATTCCATCTCATATGTTTTTTGGGAAGAAGGCAGCTCTTATCCAACCATGAATGCAATTGTCCACTGTGTAAGAGAATTATTAGATGTTTTTTTGGAGAGCTGTCCATTTCAGCGCTCTACACTGAAAACTTGACAAGGCTTCCCTTAATTTCCTCTCAATTTTTTTTAGGGAGGAGCAGATTCTTCCGCTTCCGCCAGGCCGCTTTGAGCCTAATGAACACCAACAAGCAGTCTCTTCCGCAAGAGGACCCAGACGCTGTGATGGTGGACTCGCCCAAAGGGGACGAGGACTCGGTGGCCCTGGAGAGCTTCCCGTCACCCACCAAGAGCATCTGCAGTCCCATTGAGGCCAACGACACGCACGCCCTCATAGGCTCGAGCCACCACTCCTCCCAGGGTAGCATCGGCCCTGAACCAGTTGACCACTCATCCCCTAAACTCCCGTGGGAAAAACTGTACTACACAGAGCCACACCAGTCCTCTACCTCCCTGTCAAACACCTTCCCCAGAAACAGCATCAGTAGCATGAGGAGGGCCTCATCCGTCCATGAAATTGAGGGCTATAGCTCCAATTCCAAAGGTTTATTCAGGCATACAAGTGAAGGTATGTACTACAGTATGTGCGACACCTTAGAGCTCCAATCCAGTGATTAGCGCATGCACAATAATGTATCCCAATTACAGAAATTCAAAACCAATGTTTAAGAGAGACATTTTTGTCGTACATAAGCCTCATAACAAATACACTCCCTTCTCTTATCTTTTCGTAAAAGGGTTAATGAAAATGTCTCATCGTTATTTGCTCTGCCCATTAACTGCTGCCTTTAGACAATGGTAGCCATGTGAGAGGTAATCAAGTATTTCCGCCCATGATGTTATTGCTCAGTGCTGTTTTGGAGCATGACTGTCAAGCACGCAATCAGCATTAATGCTCTCCACAGAGCCACTTTCGTTGGATAGGTTGAGTGAGCTTACCGCACTTAATTATGTGAAATGAGTGTATACTTGGACCAGTGCAGTCATTTTGTCACATCAGGAGGCTATAAAATCATATAATGCAATCACATGCGCATCATATCTGCTCTCATAAAGTGCTAATCAAAGTGTTGCCCTCAAATGAACTTGCATGAAAATGTGCTTGTAATTTTTAATAGCTCTGCTGACTAGCTTTTGCTCAGAGTACTGTGTGTGTGAGAAATTTCCTAAAAATAATCGCCAACATAGTTTTAGGTTACAGGAACACTTACTCTGTACTTAGCAGCCCACGCATGAAATTTCTCATAAGATGATTTTAGGAAGAAATGTGCTTTCTCTAGTCCACTCTTCTGTTAACCATTTCATTGTATCTGTTGGTATTTCCATGTGTGTTGATGCATGTGTAAGTGTGATGAAAACAGTTAGAAAAAGGTCAAATCTTTGCTTTTAGGAATGCGAAATATAAAAGCTCTAAATAAATAACTTAAATGTATAACCGTTTCCAATTCACAGCCTACAGCAGCTCCCAATAGCATAGACTGTTGTGGTGCATTTCCATTTGCAGAAAAAAAAGAAGCTAAAATTCCCTGTAGTTGCTCCACTATCCATGAATGCCAGAGTACATTAGTCAGTGGTACTGTAAGTATAGGAGGCTGCTGCTGCTGCTTATAAATAGATTTACAGTATACAGAGCTCAGTGTATCACTGTTATGTCACACTAATGCCCAAAACGTAGAAGTAAGGTTTAAAATCAGTTGCTTTAATCTTAGTTAAGACCGTACTTGCAAAACTGATTCATAATTTT
The DNA here is from genome assembly GCA_900302755.1 of Chromis chromis. NCBI lineage: Eukaryota > Metazoa > Chordata > Actinopteri > Pomacentridae > Chromis > Chromis chromis. The sequence goes on from OMNN01026332.1 coordinate 9,814, forward strand.
TTCTCTTAAATGAAAGCTCTGCTTTCCAAATCACTTTTTTAGACAAATTTAATCTGCATCTGAACGATATTTGTATATTTAATGATTGCAGTCTCAAAAAAATAACTCCTCAGTACAGTTGGGCGAAACAAGAAAAGTTCACCAAGGGTACTAATGCGAGTACTGTTTGTTCTGAACCGCCAGGCCCTTTCAACCATGTGAAGTCCAGCCTGCTCGGCTCTACCTCTGATTCGAATATCAACAAGTATAGCACAATCAACAAGATCCCTCTGATTGCACTCAACTTCTCGGAGGGGACTGATAAGAAGACTCATTCACCGCCGACATCTGAGAAACCCATCATAGCGCCGAAAGTCAAAGAAAGAACTCACAATGTCACGGAAAAAGTCACACAGGTGAGTCGGAAAGTCGCACTTTGTTTAAATCGCATGGGCCTTACTGTGGCACAGTACCAAATTTCTAAGCCACCTTCATGAGACCTGAACTTAGATCGAAATGCTTTGTTATGTATTTCAAAGAACACAGTTGGCAGCGTTTGGGAAGCTTGCAAAGGGATAATGTGCTGGTCACTAACAATCTGTAATGTAATTATTGGATTGGGTGCCTCTGATGAGGTTTGTGGAATAGCGTGATAAAACTGATACACAGCACATGCTGCACTACGCCGGTGAAATTTCTTTTTGCTGGCAGATGAAAAAAGCAGCTGGTGATCCCATGTGTTATAGAAGTAACATATGGCCTGTCTGCTGCCCATTCACATCAACAGCAGTGTGGTGAGATTAAGAACAAGTAAGAACAAGGCGTTCTTGTTGCAATGGCTATAACATTGAAGGGGGAAAAAGCTAAAATTTGTATCAACATCAGTTGGAGTTAATTCTTTCAGAAAGGGGGAAAGAAAATTCCTATGAGGTAGCCACAAAGCACAGGTGCAGGTTCATAACACTTCAGCAGACAGCAGGGATTCAGTTTCTTGCCAAGGACAATGCGGCAGGTCCAGCGTTTCCTGTCATATGCTAAACAGGGGATGTATTGTGTTGTGTTTTGATGAGAGTAGCAGCACAGCTGATGCCAACGTGCAAGAGATAGATGGGTGCGCCACTATTCATCATAAATTCAACTCTAAACTAACAAATAACTGTTTTTAATCAATGTAAGAAAAGCCAAAACTGTAAATGCGTAATTATTCTGAAAAATACATGTTTTTATTCACTGGGAATGCATACGGCCAGGCGATGTTAAGAAAAAATAATTGAAAGAAGCGCTCGGAAACCATATATTTCAACTTCTTTCAACACAGCTTTCTCATTCATAAATGAAGAAGAACCATGATCATGATTAACTGCTCTCCCTCCCCACTGACTTTAGTTTGGAGTTTGGAGACACTGCTGAGATGTGAACGCCGCATCTACTTCCTGACTGCTAGCATGGGGAAATCTATAATTCATGTGTTGAAGATAGGGGAATGTGCTGAAAAGAATAGAAAGAACTGTTGCCCTCATCCTCACTCCTACACTATTTTCTGCCATAAGCCAGCCCTCTATCTTTGTCTGCCACAGGTTATTAAGCCAAAAAAAAAAAAAAACCCAGGACAGCTTGGCCTTCATGAGCACACTGAATTATTCACCGTCCAGCCAAAGTTCCTTCATATGGGAAAATTAAAACAAGTGTTTGCTTACCAAAATGTCAAATCTACACAGCTTTTCTCCACTTTATTATCTGTCGAGTAAAGTGCTTATGGATTTTTCTAAGAGCACCACAATGTACCTCTTGCCAGTGCAGAACAAGTCAGGGGCAGTCACATTATTCACGGTGCCAAGACATCTACTTGTCATACTAGAATAGCTGCCTTTACCTAACGCAGTCTGACTGTAGAGGACAAACTGGGTGTCACAATTGCTGTCAATTCAGGCCTTGAAGTCTTTGAGGTGTGTTAAAATTGTGTCGTGGACTTGAAACTGTCTCTAACCAAACTGTCAGAAGAAGTCATCAATTAAAATGTGTGACAGCAAAAATAAAGCTTTAATATTATCCTCATCAACCCAGTACAACTCAGGTTAACCCAAAATGAAATGAAATGAAATTTGCTGGCATATGATCAAAGTGGTGGTTTTCCAAGCCGTTCTGACCCTCTTACCCCTCCTCCAGGTCCTGTCACTCGGAGCTGACGTGCTGCCAGAGTACAAACTCCAGACAGCTCGCATTGACAAGTTCACCATCCTTCACTACAGCCCCTTCAAAGCTGTGTGGGACTGGCTGATCCTGCTGCTGGTCATCTACACAGCCATCCTCACTCCGTACTCCGCAGCTTTCCTTCTCAATGACCAAGAGGAGCAGAGGAGGCGTGTATGTGGATACTCCTGCAGCCCTCTTAATGTAGTGGATTTAATGGTGGACATCATGTTCATCATTGACATCCTCATAAACTTCAGGACCACTTACGTAAACCTGAATGAGGAAGTGGTGAGCGATCCCGCAAAGATAGCGATCCACTATTTTAAAGGCTGGTTCCTTATAGACATGGTAGCGGCGATCCCTTTTGACCTTCTTATCTTCGGCTCAGGATCAGATGAGGTATGTTATCTTTAATGCACATATTTTTTAAACATTTTTTTTCTCCCAGGGAGCTTTACTGCACATCACCCTCGGCATGCTTGCACTGTTATCCAAGTCCAGACTTGTGCCCCTGGGCCACTACTTAAAGCCTGAATCTTTCTGTCTCGGCTCTGAAAGGATTACTTTAAATTGCATGTTTTTTTTTCTTTTTTTCTTTCTTTCTTTCATTTTTTTTTTTTTTTTTGAATGGTCCTCATTCTAGAATCCATTTACACGGATTAATGGCTTACCAAATGGCAATCAATGGTGCATTTATGTGAGGAGCAGGCCAACAGGGCTGTGTGCACAGCTTACATGCAGATGTGAGATGGCCATTGGTAGGCTGGCTGCCAGGCCTGCTGGCTTGTTTGTTGGTAGGATATGTCCCCTAAGGCTCTGGATCCACTTCAGGGCTTTATCGTGCTTTGTAGGCACTCCATTACACCAGAAAAGCTCCTGATTATAAACCATAATCATCTTTTCCATCACTGCTGCTGCTGCTGCTGTTGCTGCTGCTACTGCTGAGTCAATTCAGTGAATGACAACAAATCAAAAGGAAAATGGACATCTGTTTCTGTCACAAGAGAGTAACAAACTGAACAGTCCTGGAAAATTTGCAGAATCATTTGCTTGTGAAACATTTGCTTCCAAATCACTAATTGACAGTGTTAACTTCATTTTCACTGGAAATATTAACCAAAGAGTAAAAATATTCCCGTCCAGGTCTATAAATAGGTACACATATACTATGATGACATGACGTTACATGGTTACTATTTATAGCTTTCCAGCTATATAATTTTCAGACTGAACACACAGTGTCCCACCCAACTGCAGTCTCATTCAGAAAATAAAAGCGACTGAGACTGTGGCAGATGGTTTTCACAAGGCTCATTTAATTTAGCAGCTTAATAAGACGGTTTTAACCTACAAGCGCTTAAGTAAACCTTTTGATTAGAGTAGGGAATATATGGGAAATAGATTTTAGTGTCTTGCTGCATTCAAAAACAACATGCCATAAGATTGAACATATTGTAAAAGGCATTCTTAAAAACTGGCATAATTCAGTGTTTTGTGAACGATAATTATGGAAACAGAGAACACAGAATATTTATCTCAAGCTGTTATGTGGAAAAGGAGTTGAGTGCTTTGTCCCAACTCGAACCCAAATGCTGTTCCCATTAGAGATAAAGTAGGGGGTTGTTGTGCTTTGTGGCTGTGTTGTGTAATTGCCTGTGTAGGTACATTTAAGAGTTTAATTTCATTCAGTTTATCTCTCATCAGATTGCATGTTTTTTAAGTTTAGGACTTCTGTTTTGTTTTTCTCTAGTTTTATGAAATGAATAATACCTGTCAGTAAAACATACCTTTGATATGATCAATTGGGAAGCGCTCAAATGCTGAGTTACCATCAAATTCAGCAACTGTGTTGTGTTTATGTCAGTTTAGGCCAACGACAAGAAAAGGTACACACAAAGTTATTATTTAGAACTCTGGAATATTTGAACACTATTCTAGTTAGTAACACTGTTGAAAATGGTGTGGCAACTAAACTGGGACAAGATATTTACTTGTGTTGCCATCAACAAACCAAACTTTAGCCAGACAAAGTTAACCATAACGAAGAACAGCAAAGAATTCCGCATTCTTGAAACAACCACTAGAGGACAGAGCTTTAGAACACACCGAAAGGTTCCCTTTGGAATTTTCTTCGAACAAAATTAACCAAAACACATTATGCATTAACCTTGAGACTATTTCTTGTTGAGTCCATTTTCTTCTTCAGTAACATCACAAGGCCAGTTTCTGTTAATATTCAAAATCCTACATTGTGTATTGAAAATGAGTGAAAAGCAGAAAGTTCAAGGTGAGGTCAGATATTTTGTGGTGTGCTATAAGATGGTTATAAACCACACATAAGCTTTATTGACTTGCATAGATTCCTGCTTGTAATTAAGACATTTAAATTCAGTAATGAAGAATAAAGGAATGGTTGGTGGTGCATGCTTGAGACAGGCTAAAGACAGGGTGACAACATTGCAAGATGCTTTATTTCATGCAGTAGAGTTACTGTAGCCAGATTTAGAGGGCCTAATTGGCTTTTTAAACCCTGTCAGGTCACTTTTTGGTTGTGCTGTGACTGAAAATTCCTTGAATAATGGATTCATTAATCGTGAAACAATCATTTTAACCTCTTAACACTTACAGGCCCAAATACACACCGAGCGTAGATTCTGCCACTGTGTTTTGACTGCCGTCTGCCCTTTCGGATTAAAGTAGTGTGTTAAGATTTTTACAATTTTAACTTTATTCTTTATTCTGGAAAACTCATTTTAAATGTGGAAGTAAATACGGAAATATGAGCATAATTTTCAAAAGCCATTCTGTTATTGTCTGGTAAATAAATGGTTATGCTATTGGGAGTGGCGGTTCGAGTTGCTAAAACATTTCCTGATGACACAAAAGCAGCTACACAACACCCAGGGACCCATTAAGTGAGTGTCACTCCTCATTTCGGGTTAAATAAATTAGGGGTTTTCTGTGGGCTGCTGTTGTCTTCACCTCTCTGTTAATTTACCTTTAAACCAAGAAACATGTCAGAAGTTGTTACAATAGAGTCTTTGCCTCTTGTCTCTGTTAAGTAAAGGCAATGCCTTCGTTTGTGAAGTGACTCTTTTGATTTGTCTCAGCTTCTGATTTGTTGGTGATAGAATGAGCAGAGCATTTGCAGAGCACTGATGCTATTGCTAATGCATCTCCTTGCATTTTGTCCAGACTACCACTCTGATTGGCCTGCTGAAGACGGCGAGGCTCCTGCGATTGGTGCGTGTAGCCAGGAAGCTGGACCGCTATTCTGAATACGGAGCTGCAGTCCTCATGCTGCTCATGTGCATCTTCGCCCTAATTGCCCACTGGTTAGCCTGTATATGGTACGCCATCGGCAATGTGGAGAAGCCCTATTTGGAGCACAAGATTGGCTGGCTAGACAATCTGGGGGTGTCTATAGGGAAGAGATACAACTACAGCGACCCCAGCTCTGGTCCCTCCATCAAGGACAAGTATGTCACAGCACTTTACTTCACCTTCAGCAGTCTGACCAGTGTGGGCTTTGGAAATGTTTCCCCGAACACCAACTCAGAGAAGATCTTTTCCATATGTGTCATGCTGATTGGCTGTGAGTATGTTAAGTCTGTTACAGAATATATTTTCATTTCGCATAACTGTTAAGTAAGTGGTTTAAGAATTTTGACATTTACTCAAGTTAATTGTGTGTCTGAAGCTGTCTGCAGTACAACACTCACCTTCGCTGTCTTTATTACAGCTCTCATGTATGCCAGTATCTTTGGAAATGTCTCGGCCATCATCCAGAGGTTGTACTCAGGCACGGCCCGCTATCATGCTCAAATGTTACGGGTCAAAGAGTTCATCCGCTTTCACCAGATTCCCAACCCACTGAGGCAGCGGCTGGAAGAGTACTTCCAGCACTCGTGGACCTACACCAACGGCATCGATATGAACACGGTAAATAAAAAAAATCACACACATCTGCTTCTCACTGTAACCGGAAAAGACGACCAACAAAATAACTGATTGCATTGAATGATGATAGAAATAATGACATGCCAGATTCTAAACAGAGCTTTCTTTCTCTTGTCTGCTTTCCATCTGGATTAACATCTCTTCATTGGTAAGAGCAGGAGGTACATATTTTTATTTCTTGAAAGTTTCATGGCTAAATGGGTCAGTTTTTGCACTTTTTAAAATAAGAACCTCATTATCCAGACGGTGTCACTATTAGAGTTTTATGCAGGATTTCTGTGTAAATTCATTGTAGATCAAAGAAAGCCTATTTTAGAGCAAAGTACGTAACTAAAACTACTTTGTGTGCTTTGAAACTGCATACGTATTAGCTTTATTTGCAATAACATTATCACTGGGATGGGCTCCAGCTCCCCCGCGACCCTCCACAGGATAAAGCGGTGTATAGACAATGGATGGATGGATCATTACTTACATTGTTTGCAGTAAACTTCATTTTTATTCCATATTGATACAATACAGGATTAAATCTGACTAGTTTGTATTACACACTGTATTTAATATAAATCACTATTGTGTATTAAAGTTCTGCATATTCATTACTTCAATGTTTGAGCAATTAAAATTAGGTTTGAGATGGCAACAGTGCACATTTTACAACAGAAATTAATTACCAGGTTGTTACTGTGGATTTTGGTAAAATTCCTTTTCAGTTTCCCATCAGTACAAAAGACAAAAGAGTAGGCATTTAAGGCAAGATTATATAAGCAATAAAGCGTTACTTTCCAACAAATTAGGCATTTTTCTGTATAGTGGCCATGTATCTACCTTGTAATACCCCAGACTTTCTAGTCAGAAGTGTTCTAACCACATAATGTACAATATATGTTATTAAGGAGGGACATGAAGCATAAGATTATGATTATAGTCTGTATATACTGGACAGAAAGCTCAGATTCTCTACTTTAGCAAGCAAAAGTAACAATGCTTTTCTCTTGATATTGATGCAGTACACTTCTCACTCCTATATTACGTGTTGCTAGTTCGATATAAAAGACAGAGGCAAAGCCAAAACTGAGTGTACATTGTGCTGTGTATTTAGCTCAGGGGGGTTGGTTACATAAATCCTGCTGGCCGTTATTTTTAAATGATGTACACTGGGGTCCAAAAGTGTGTACACTTCTGTATTGCATTAATTTCAATTTTATTACAATGTTTTTCATTACAAATGATGTCAGCTTAACTTTTTGAACGAAAAGATAATTTTTTCGAAAAAAAACATATATAATATGCTAGTATTTATCATGCCCCTCTTTTGCTTTGATGAGGATGCATCAGTGAATAGTTTCTTTTTATAGTCATCCACTGTGAAATGCTGGTATGTGTTAGCCCACCCTGAGCATCTGGCTTTGTTTCCCCTCCAGAGGGGCGGTTTAGAGACTGTTACTTGTCCTCTGAGGCTCCTACCAGACAACTTTGTTTTGACACTACTTATGCTTTAGCAAATTTTCCATGATGAAATCTAAGTGCACAAAGTTTGATATATTGACCTTCTGATGGTGTGGTCACTTTCAGTCTGCCAGATCCAGTTTCAGCAAACCATGCCATGCACTGCCTCCTTAGAAACCTTGAATAACAACTTGACTTCTGACACTTTCAAGCATTCCATGTTCCCTATCATCACAATGCTACTTAGAGAGCAGTGCTCTGCAGGAAACTTGAAGCACAGGCTTCTTATGAGTCCATCAAATCTGAACACTGGAGAAGAAAAGCTGACCTTTTGTACAAAGAGGTTAATTTGGTCAATGCCACTAATTTGCTTAGAGTTGATTGCGGACCTAGAAATAGTGCAGAATGTCAAATATTATATCTTACATAGCTGTTATTATATCTCTCTATATAGAACTTTCTGATTATTAACAATTTACATGAAAAATGGCTTAGTAGTTTTTCAATGTGTCTTCAGACCTTTGGGCCAAACTGTTTGTGAAATTCAACTGTACCAGAAGTTGTTCCATATTAATACGATTAATGACTGTATCAGTCATTAATCAAGGAACATAATATTATCTAAATTTCTCATTTTATCTCTCATATTCTCTTAGGGTGCATTTAAAATGTGATGTTTATGCCCCTGACTGTGTTCAATGAATCTATTATTCCATAGCATGTTTGTCTTCATCACATGTCCAGATCTCTGTGCTATTTTCAGGCCTATCTGCAGCCTATCTTAGTAAAAGTACATTGGTTTTAACACTTTTTCTGCATCCAGGGGGGAGCATGATTATTAAATGCCTCTCTTTTAAGGATATCAAACTAACATTTTGAGCATTTTACTCACATATTTTCTCTGCATCACAGGTGTTAAAAGGTTTTCCTGACTGCCTGCAGGCAGATATCTGCCTTCACCTCAACAAGAATCTTCTGCACAACTGCAAAGCTTTTCAAGGAGCCACCAAAGGCTGCTTGAGGGCTTTGGCCATGCGCTTCAAAACCACTCACGCACCTCCTGGAGACACTCTGGTCCATGGCGGCGATGTGCTCACTGCCCTCTACTTTCTGTCCCGTGGCTCGATTGAGATCTTGAAAGATGATATTGTGGTAGCTATCCTGGGTAAATACAATCCCCTTGTTGATTACGTTACTGCTGTGTCGCAACATCCAGGGGTTAATTCTTTAGTTAATCTGATAGGTTGTCTCAATTGCATTAAGCAACCTAGGTGTCAGGTGCTAGATTAATTGAGAGACCGTGATGCACTCTTACATGAAAGCTGAAATTGTTATAGGCAGAGTAAAGTCCTTTCAGTCAAGACAGATTGTTTCTGTAGTGGCAGTCTCTGTTGCACATAAAACTTCCATCTCTACCAAGATAAGCGATCAGCTGTAAAAGTCAACGTTGCCTCCCTATTGTACAGAAGATCTCTCAGCTTATTGTGTGCTGAATGTCAGCATCAGACAAGCCTAAAAAGACTTTTCCCACATTTTTTGGTCAAGTCTCATTTTGAAAAAGTAAAAGGTGATTCAAGGCCATATTATTCTGGACTCGTTGATTTTGTGAGTGTGGATTCATGTCAATTTATAACTTAAAGATTTACCTTTTTAATTATATAGTCAAGGAGTGAGGGCTTTCGAAAACCATGCTGATATCCACAGGTACATTCAAGGCACATGGTTGTTGTTTTTTTGGCCATAAAAGGGATTTAGTATGCGAGTCTGTGTTAAAAAAAAATAATAATAATTGTTAGAAAACACAGAATGTGCCTTCATGTGGGTTTCCACCTTTCTGTGGAGGTATACGGCGGTTCTGTGACAGGTTTGAGACTGTGACATTAAGTGGCTCCCTGAAAGGTTGCCTGGCACTTTCAAAGAGCACACTGAAATATATGCCATGTACTTGACAGCACTGGCAAATGAGTTAAAGCTGCAAAATGGGGATTATTAAAAAAAAGAG